>LBNU01001236.1:231024-258168 GCA_014162995.1 Artemisia annua | reverse complement strand
GGAAATGTAGGAAGATATGTAAATAACTCCAAGCGACCAACTTTGCCACAACGTAACTAAATATTACGATAACGCTCCCGGGGGCTCAATACGACCTAGCAAAACGGGACTCGAAAAATTACGGAAACTTTGTTCATTGTTACGAAATAACTTTTTCCATAAAATCACATAAACTTCAGAGTTTTTTTTGTTTTTTTTTTTTTTTTTTTTTTTTTTTTTCCTCAAACTCAAAATAAATCAAATAATTTGGCAAATGCAATACAATTCGAGTTTTCTAGGTTGTGCTGAGTCAATCAAGGAATAAATTCTCGTTTCCAATATAATCTCACGCTTCTCAAGCCCAATTTAACATGCATTAAAAATTTAAAAGTATCTCAGGTACGAAAATAGAAGTTTGGCTAGAATTAGGTTTTAGGAAAAGTACCAGGTGTTACATCTTTTTAATTCAAAAATAATTTGTAAAATATATTTTTGAAAAAATATTTTGTCACATTAAAAATGTGAAGTTTAGAACAAAATTAAATCCTTTGATCATTTGTCAAATTGTAGATTTGTTTGTTTATACCTTGAGTGATTTACGTTTAAGTGGAATATTACGACTAAAAACTTGTTTACGTTAATTTTGACGTAAGACGTTTTTACATTTTTTATTATCAAAACGTAGAGATGTCGAAAAATACGAATAACGTTTTTAGACATTATTTGTATCAACAGTCTCCCTCTTTTTGATGATGACAAAATATAAACTCATTTTATGTAAAAAATTTAGTGACACGTTTTTAGTTGAGTTTATTCCCATTTCTCCCCCTTTTGTTGAAGCAAAAAGGTTGTCGAGATGAAATTGACGACTCTAAGGCTCTCATTGATGTATGCTCCCCTCGTTTGGAGGACACCAAGGAATCGAGCAATGGTTTCTTGCTAAAAAACATGTTAGATGACAAATACAATATCCAACTAGTAGCAAGTATATCGAGTCCCAAACTACGTATCATTCAAATAGCTTTAAGTTATTGCCATAAATGATGGAAAGAAGAGACGTCCAAATGGAGTTGGAGGTGGCTCAAGTTGGACAGGTGCGGATGGGTGATGGTGAACTACTAGGGCGAGAGATGTGGGTGTGGATCGAGATAAGAATTAGCTACTCTGTATGACACATACATACATGCATATACGTAATTGAGTAATAATTAGATTGATCTGCTTGGTTAAGCCTTATGGCTCATGCATATTTCTCAACTATTGTTGGATACACAAGTACGTGTACATTAGCATTGATTGTATGTAAGGCGAATGCAAGTGTATAAAATTAACTGTCTCCTACATGTCATGTTTTTGTTCTTTAAGCTCGACAGTCGCCAAACAAGTTTCCACTTATATAGAGAAGTCATATGTGAGTATGTTTGACACACAGGGGCAGAGTTTGCTCATAAAAAGTTATGCAGTTGAACGGCTTCATATTCGCATAGTACTGAGTTATAATACTGGATCTTGTTAAATACGTATTAGTGTTTGCAGTTCTATACCTTTACATATATAACTAGTCGTTTGAACTCCATAGTAATATAACAGACATTGATTCAAAAAGAAAACAACCACGGAAATGTTATTAACATGATAGTTTGATTCCAAATAACAAGTCTATATGGCACCAATGTTCTTGAGGCCCAAAACAACCCCAACACCAATAATGTGACCAACAGTCCCACAAGCCAAGGTATCAGCAAGTGTGAAGCCAGCAGGGTCGCCGGTTTGGAGTCCTGAATCCAAAGCCACAAGCTTTAGCCCTGCGGTTGCTGTCCTGTTTGACGATGGTGCCAATCCAAATCGACCGGCAAACAACATCAAGGTTGTTGATGTCACCATTATCTATCCAACAAAAACATGAAATTCCAATCAAAAAACAATATTTAAGGTCACATGTAATGTTTTTCAGACTCCTTATATATATGATTTACACTTGCAATATCACGGGAACGAGTAATTTACCAAATTTGTTGGCGAGCCAATGAAATCACAACGAACACCTAGAGCTCCCTTTCCCTTGGGCTTCATTGGTAATGCTACCTGAAAATGGTCAATCACCCTTTACGATAGTGGCACCAAAAAAACCATCTTTTTATTTTTTAACCGCAAATATTTCACGCCTATACCACGTGTCTCACAATATATCTCACAGATGTCTCTATTCAGACTTGAACCCACAACCTTTCAAAATTTGATCAGTGTGTTTTATGTTTCGATCATATTATACCTCTTAAGATTTGTTTCATAACATAAAATAAGGGTGGCAATTCTGGTCAGGTTCGGGTAAGGGGTTGACAACAAGTGAGAAAACCCCAACCCGAACATGACTTGTTTAACTAATCATGTCACCGGAGTCAACCCTACTTTTGCAATACAACTATAGAAACATGCACAATGATTAAGAAAACTATTAGCACAAAAAAATAAAAAATTCAACTAACCATGTTTTGAACTGTGGAAACAGATGGTGAAGTAGCCTTCAAACCAGTGAACTGAGGAAGGGAAGTCATGACAGCAGTTGCCATTTTTTTGCGCTTGTAGAAACTTTGATTCCTTAGTTTGAACAAAAATGAAATTGTGAAATGTCTTAAAAGCAGAAGCCACATAAAAGAGTGTAGTTCATGGCCATGGAAAGTTAGTTGTAGGATAACTTTGATCCTTGTTGCTTACTTGGCATTCTATTATTGGCCAAGTCTATATCTACTAGATTTTATTATTATTTTCATTTGACATTATATCCACAAAGTATATTGTCATACTGTCTTCAGTTATCTGGAGTAATAAGCTTCTTAATCATTTGACTTAGGAATAATAACAATGGAGCGGGTTCATAATGGGAATTGTCATCTCTTACTTATAAATTTTCGATGTATTTTCAACTTTTAGATTATTTACTTGGGTTAATTCTACTGTTAGGTAACGAACTTTACAAAATTTCCAATGTTAGGTAATTCACTCTCAAAAATACTATGTTAGGTAACGAAACTTTAATGTTTGTTCAATGTTAGGTAATATTGGTAATTTTTGCAACTTGTAACCTGCTAAACCGGTAAGTTGAGGGTATATTTGTCCTTTCCCTTCCCCATCCCACCATCACCAAAACCCACCATATCTCTCTTTTCCAGAACATCATTCATGTTCATCATCATCTTCGAAATCATAATTCAAATAGAAACCATACTGAAAATCGAGATCCAAATTAAAGCCCTAAAATCAAAATGAAAACTGAAGCTCAGATCCCTAAATCAAACTTAAATCAAAACATAAACCTTAAACCAAAATCGAAATTCAAACCTAAACCCTAAATCAAAACTTAAATCCGAACCAAACCCATGAAAATTATATGTACTCGAGTCAACCAAGCTAAGAAAGCTGAATTCAGTGTTTGTTTCGGCTCGCCGATGGATCACACCCATGATCCTACTCCGTGTTTCAATAGTTTTTCATCTTATCTTAGCTTCTACACGTCAGATGACAATCAAAATATGAGCTTTAGCAATACCCATTCATCAGTTTGCCTTACCTTGCTTCTCGCTCCAAGTTCCAACAGCATGGATTTACTTCCGGAATAGAACATAATGACACCTGTTAACAGTATCTTGAAAATTTAGTCGCTGAAGTCTGTATGGGTCGATGTGAAAATGTCAAAAAAAATTGATCTTTATTACTGTTTATTATGCGGACTTCAATATGAAGCCCCTATATAATTAGAGTTCAGATCCTAAAGCACTCGAGTCAACCAGGTTAGAAAATTATATGTATTTTTATATTTGTTGCCCCTTTAATAATATGGATTTCAGTGGGTCAGGTTGAGTTGACTCACAAAGGCTTTTTTGTTAAGAAACTATAATAAAACGATTTACTAGTCTGAGATAATATAGAACTCAAATCAGCCCATTCATGATTAAATAAAAATAAGTTGCCACCTGTGATGTATTGTTTTTGTCCTGAAATTTGAGGTTGTCATTTTTTATCTTCATCCCTCTTGTTATTGTGCTGTAGTTTGTGGTAGCCGGAGTGTTGGTGATGATGGCCGTAGTGGTGGTGTGGCCGGTTAAAAGAGAGACACTTGAAAAGACCAAAATACCCATTTAGGTAATTAACACTTTTAATTATAACTGGACACAAGTGGGCCCAACAAGCTGACATGGCACCCAAAACAATCATATTACCTAACATTGAACAAACATTAAAGTTTCGTTACCTAACATAGTATTTTTGAGAGTAAATTACCTAACATTGAAAATTTTGGAAAGTTCGTTACCTAACAGTAGAATTAACCCTATTTACTTAGGCGTAACAAAATCTTACAACAAGTAAATACAACTAGCAACTGTATTGTTGAAAGTATTAAGTTATAACAATAAAAATTTAGGTTGGCTTGCCCGTATTGAGATCTATTTCTTTTAAAAAAATAAAAGCCAAAGCTAAACCTTATCAAATACTCGTAACATCACTCCTCAGTCCTCACAATAGAGATAATTTCAATAGAAAAAAATTGTATTTTAAGCGAAACTAATTAATAGACAAATCTAATGTGACTTTCGCAACATAGGCGCCGCATGGTTGCACTCACCAGGTGTCCACAAAAGTTATGATTTCACATGTAATGTCTAATGATGAATATCCATATTAAGAACCGATAGTGCCCAAGGTGGCAAGGTGGGACGTTTCCGTTATAGCAAGTGTGATTGCAGATTGTGAATCAAATTCAGTTATACCAACCGTTGTTTGCAGCAAAAAAGCTAGCTAATCGTATTGACAGTTTGACAAGGTAAATCTAGCTTTTCCAAGATTTTCGAGATAAATGATCCGAGGCCTAAAGCCTCAAATACTAGCCCATTAGCACATAAAGGCTTAAAATAGGCTCACACCCACAAATTTCGAGCTAAATACTCTTTTACAGTTTTACTGCATTTTAAAATTTTATTAATGCATCGCAGGGCGGAGCCAGGATTTGTAGTTAAGAGGAGCCGAAGTTCATTTTATAACCCGAAAAAATAAAAGTGTAAATTGAATAGTTTCCAATTTTAGTTTATACAAATAAGCCATTACAAAAACTTACGAATGCATTACTAAACCTAATTTTTTCTAACATATTTAGTGCATAAAAAATATAAGTAAACTCAAAATAAGGTCAGTTTTTTAGTGTTTTTTGTTTTTTTTTTGTTTTTTTGTTTTTTTTTTAAATCTATTTTGATACTTCCACGTATATAACTAGGGGAGAGCAACAAAGCCAAAACTTTCTATGATTTCTTGATACAGGTTGTGGGTGTTCAAAAAATATCCGTATTCGGATATTTGAAAACTTGATCATAATTTATTAAAAAGTTGGGTTTTATGAAAAGATAGTTTTGGAACTTATATAAAAGTTTTTCAAAAATTATAGATATCTAGATATTCAGGTATATAAAATTGTTATCTGAAATTTCGGATATCCGAATTAAAAAAACAAAAAAAAAAAAAAAAAAAAAAAAAAAAAAAAAATGAAATTAGATAAAATATTATGTCTTACAATGATATCTTAATACAATTTAACTTCCTTACTGATTCAGCTCCTGATTTTGCTGGCCTACACCCGCTAGCCACCCCCTCCCTCCGCCCTTTTGCATTGAACAAATCATCATGAGAAACTTATGTAATACTCAAAACCCAAATATCAAAGTCCAATTTTCTTGCTTATCATTAATATGTCTAAAGACGAGCAAAGTATCTTACAAAAATGACATCCAACAAGATTCCAAAACCAACAACAAAGAAACGATAGCATAATCTACTTTTTAATGCATTGTTAATTGTTATCTTCTCATGTACAAAAGTAATAGAATCCCACCAGTCTTTAACCAATTTAACTTCCTTACTGATTCAGCTCCTGATTTTGCTGGCCTACAATAGTCATTAAATTTTTATAAATTCGAATAACTATATCTACTTGTTATTCCATTGAAGATTTACATAAAACTTCAAATAAAATGAGTACTAAAGATAAAGAGCTTACTCAGATGCCGCGTAGATGCATTTCTCGTAGCCTGTCATTCACAACAAATTAAAAAGAATACAGAACATTAGTTCATTTCTTCGAGTTTAGTTCAATATGAGTGTATGTTTAATGGTTAGACACATGAAATAAACTTACTTGGATTGTTCTTTGTCAAAGTAGCAGTGCCACCAAAATTGCAAGCAACGTCAGAATTTCCATTTTGTTGGTAGTAGCTATTGAAAGCATAAGACGCATGTGAATACAACGAGTCAGGTAAATAACACGGGCCTCCAGGTCGAATCTGACTGCAATCAGTCATACCCAACCCGCAAGCCCAGTCAAGGGCATTTTGTAAATCGGTTTGTGATGCAGACGGCGAGGCCACACACCAATTTTTACCATCCAAAAATGTCATGTTTCCTTCTGGTGGTCCCAATAGCGGGTCTTCTGCCTTTTCTTCTACTCTTAATGCCCCTACCATGACCACATCTACGGAATTTACATAACATAAGAGATTAACTTAATTGGATTACAATACATTTGTAATAAGACTCAAAGATATGTAAATAGCTAATGTCGATTATAAGTTTTATCTTGAAGAGAAGCAGGGGAGCAAGCACACATTATAGCACTTCTTTGCACCATCATTAACTGGATGATATCTAAGAGTTTTATCTTGACAACTAACTTATTAATAAGCTAGCGTGCAGTGATGGAGCAAAATGAGCTATTAGTCACGGTAATCTCTAGTCTTTCCTAGTTTTTTAAATCACAATTTATTTAATAATCGACGCGTTTAACACCATATAAGCTTTTCAAAGTAAGTTAAGTTTTTTCTGTTGTAGTTTGTATATTGATTACAAAACCATTGTACATATTCAGAGGTGGAGAAAGGAAGGGCACGTGCCCCTCTAGCAAAAAAAAAAAAAAAAATAATAAAAAAATAAAAAAAAAAAAAAAAATTGTAGAGTAAATTTTTTAAAATATCTGGCTATTTTTGTAATTTGATCCTTAACGAACCGATTTGTAGTTTAGTTTCTAAAAATTATTAAAGTTTTCCCTATCGACCATAACTTTCTGGCTCCGTCGCTGTCTATTTCTAATGTAACATATTATTAGAACAAGACAAAGCGTCCAATTGTAACAGTTATACAGAGTGTTACACTACAAGCTAAGTATAACAAAAGTGTGTGTTCATGTGTTGGAGCTATGGATAAAGTAGATTGTGAGCATTTACAATAAAGAACACAAAGAGATTACATTTTTGAGTTGTAACTTTTTAATGGCTTCTTCAAGGTGTCCGACTAAATTTAATTTGTTGGACATCATTAAACATGGTAGAGGATTTTTAAAACCACCAAAGTTATTTCATATTTACTTGCGGGTTGTTGTATCATATCTTACCATTTAATGTACGAAATCATTTTGGTACCTTGTTATGACACGAAAATAAATGAGTCAGTAAGATGGACAGTGTTGTTCAAAAAAAAAAGAAAGTAAGATGGACAGTGTTTCTACTGAAATGTGTTCTTACTGTATAAGCACCAACAATAAATATTTCAGTTGATGACATAAATTATATTGTGAGTTATGTTGATCAAGAGTAACACAATCCTTTTAGTACTGCCGAGATAACAAAAAATTACCAAAACAAATGGTGAACTACACTACATCTACGTACTGAAACAACTACAGTAACGTGCTAGGTTAAATTGTCGGGTAAAGAAGGGCAAAAAATGGATTAAATGAAGGGTAAATTTTTTTTCAGTGAAAGCCTTGGCCTTGAAGGGTTTGTCTATGTTGTACTATACACGAGACTGTGTAAATTAACTACGATATGTCAAGTCCTGTTTTAATGCGAGTAGATAAGGAATGTAGTATCTAATTTGTAATATTGATCGGAAAATTCACAAATGAAGGAATCTAGATAACACATGTCACATATTTTGAGATTAATTAATCTCCAATATGCATGTTCTCTAAAAGCTTCAGTGGATGTTTCATCTTGACGTTTAGATTAACACATTTACCATATCTCAAATGATATTAACAAATTGATAAGCCATTCGACATCCAGAATTACTAGATGCATTATGCATACAGTTACAACAAGCTAGAAAACAAGTTACTAACTCTTTGGACAAAATTTCTAAATCACATAATGGACACGAACCAATTCTATAGCTAACAATTAATGTTACCATGTGCTACAAAGTCATCTAACAAAACAGAAAGCTACAAAAGTAAATCAAAACCCGTTTTCATAATATGAACTTATAACTCTACTAGTAGCTACAAAACTCACTTAACGCGACAACAAGCTAAGAAACCGAAACAACGAGTGTCTAAGGAAATCAAGTAAATTTAAGTTGATATGTATGAAATAACAAACAAAAGGGGATGAAAGAGATACATACATAGATAGCATAGTGCAAGGAGTGTTTGAAATGTGAAAGACATGCTTCAAGAGTCAAGGCTTGGTCTTTGAATTTTGTGAGTTTGGTGAAGAGCATAATGAGAGTTAAATGCACAATAAGAATCAAGAGTTTTCTTCAACGAAAATTTTCCTCTTTCTCTTTTCCTGTTTTGCTTTATATTTTATATATTATTTTCCTATGATTAGTAACTAAGCAAATACAACAATACACAATATTGTCGGAGCAGAGCATGGAATGTAATATGTAGATAGTCATACCCTTATTCGAGGATTTACCCCAAGGTAGAAAGACTATTTATGTGGAAACCTCCGAGCAAATGTATGTAATAGCAAAATAAAAGGTACTACGTTATTTTTAAAAAGGTTAAGTGTACGCGATAACAATATATATATATATAGTTAAACCACCCTCTTGATGATTATTTTAAGTTTATGAAATGGATATCATAGGTATATAAGAGCATATATTTATTTTTTGTCATGTTTTGATAAGAAAGAAAAATTCATTCCATCTGATCATACATTACCATAAAGGAGCAAAACTAAAATGGTGTTGCTACTTGCTACAACACTAACTAAAGTAACAACAACTTGAAATGAACAACAATTGAAGCACATTGCTTGCAAGAATTAAGAGGTTTCACGAACCTATATACTTGAGTCACTATCACACGTTGAGTTTAAAGTAATAGATACCTTTTAAGATTTTTCCAGTACATACTTTTTTTTGGTGAAGTTAAGAAAATTAAGTTATTTCAAAGTGAATATTAATGCTTAACGATTACATCTGCTTAATTTTTTAGAAAATGACTATTAGATACTCCGTAACATAGAAGCAACGTATTTTACCAAGTGTTGTTTAACTTCAAACTTATTATGGTTGTTTTGAAAGCAGGAGCGGCACAACCTCTATGGGGCTTAAAGCGAAATTTCACTTGAAGCCTTATATTTAAAAGTCTTATCATTCATTAAATATTGGTATTGGATTTTAGAAATTTTAAGACTAAAAAAGAAAAGACTCATATTCTCAATTGATTACCCGTTTTAGCAAATTAGGGCAGTTTAAAATCAAGGCACTAGATATGATGGCTGAAAAACTGATGTAATTAACTCTCTATATATACAAGATTTTTGTAAAGTTGGGGGCTTTGAAAAAATCGGAAGCGCTTGCTTTAATTGCTTTACCCTTGAGTCACTCCTCTTTGAACGTCGGTCAATGAACATCATTTTAATTTCTAGTATCTTGTAGTTGATGATTATTACTGAGTAGTTATAGTAATGTTGCCTTTCCTATATTCTACGGGATGTGCTCCACTACTACATGACAGGTCTTTAGCGACAGACGTTTCTGTCGGAAATCCGTCGCTATAAGTGGTTTCCGACGGATTTGTGACAAAAATAGGCTGTCGGATTTTCTATGGTCGGTAATTAGCATCTGCCGGAATTCTGTCAGAAACAGCGACAGAGAGTATGCGTCGGAATGCTGTTGGTAATGTTTCCCTCGGAAATCAGTCGGAATAGTTTCTGTCGGAAATTCGTCGGTAAAAATTCCGTCAGAAATCAGTCGGAAAACTATAGTCAGTAAAGGGTCACATATCTGTCAGTAATCATTGGAAAGGAGGCAACTGAACATAATAAAGCTTAAATTTATGTAATCCTAATAGTTTAAATGAAACCAATAAATCAAATTAAATAATAAAACATAGAATCGTTCAAATGATAGAAATGCCATCATTCACATCAGAAAAGTTCCAAAATCCAAATAGAACCAATCGAAACATACAAGATGAAATTAGAGTATCTAGTCCAAATATTCATATATGATGTGACAATATCTAATTAATGAGGGGACGTGGATCGCTAAATTTCCTTAACATCGAGTTTATGTCGTTCGTCTTTTGTCGCCACTCCCTCTCTCGAGCCTCTTCACGAGCATTCGCCTCCAATTCCCGTTGTTGTAACTGCACTTGACATTTTACTTGTCGTTGTAACTGCACTTGCATCTCTATTTATGTTCTTGATCTCATTTGTGTGTTATCCTCCTGCAATTTTCTTAACATCTCTATTTTACCGGCATACCTCTGGATCTTTATGGGGGATAACTTCAATGATTTCATCCATCCTTGCTGAGCATTTTTTGGGCGACCATATCAGAAGCAAACCCCAACTTTCCCACAACTTGCAAGACAGATTTCAGCAAAGAACTATTTTCAGTATGCAATCTCAACACAAGCAAATTACTTTTCAATTTGAAGTTATTTAGATTGAAGAAATTTATGTAGAATATTATTATAATTCAGTACCTCCATCTGAACGTTTACTCTAAGATAATCATCTCCCACAATACGGATTTTTGCAAGAGAAAGGTGGCGAAGTTGATGCAAAGGCAAATTTTCAGGAAGAAATTCAAGTGGATTACCAGAGAGCCTTAGTATACGTAATTCAGCCATTGCCCTAACTTTAATTTATTTGCACTAAGGCCAACTTTCGATTTGGGACGCCTTAACGTACTCTAGATATGTAAAATTAGACCTTGTACTTAAATGCTAGTACATATTTATCATACATCTAATCTGGATTTTATAATATGTCCCACCCTAAAACACGACATAAGAACATGACATTAGAATAGTATTTGGTTTCAATGGCTATTTTATCTGGCTAGTATCTAATCGTATAGTTAAGATTAGACCGTTATTGGTGCAGGAACAGAATACGACATACGATATGCATATGTCGATATACAATAATTCCCCTTAATATATGAGTTGACAAACACCTAAATAATTTGCGAATTTGGTTAGCAACATTCTGGACCCTATGCTTGTTGCCTTTTGTTTCCCTTGTCATAACCTGTCACATGTTTAACATGATAATACAAGTTATGTATCTTATAAAAATGATAATACAATTTAAATCTTAGTGCTTTCACCTATTCGATACATAATCTAGAGTATAACTCAAAAGAAATGAATAAATATAAGACCTATATATGAATTTTTCTAGATGAAGTTATCGGGACAATTTGAAGTCTCCATAAGGTTTGAATAAGCGATATGATCTCGTGCACCGGTTTTGGGGGCCGACACACCTTTTCTTAAGAATCTAGTTTTAGCTAATGAGTACATGTTCAGTGACCTTTAGTCAAAAGTTGAGATTTGAATCCTTGAACTATTTTCTCAAAAACTTTCATCGGCCGAACATTTGCAATGAATGAGTGATATCACTAAGGCAATGCCCAATGACAACACAATATTTAGTAAAGGTTAGTAAGGTTATATCACATCTCCTACTTGTACAAACTTGAAATTCCACCGGTATATACTTGACAAGAATGTAAACTTCCAACAAATATGGTCTTCTAGAGTTCTAGTTGTATCAAACGTAATTTATTCATTTCAAAACAGAAGAAAATAGTCTACGTGATTTTAAATTATCTAATTACTATGATTAGGTCCAATTGGGCACTTGTTAAGGTTGACCTAATGGCCTGGCTGTTCTTTTGGGCTTAACCGATATGGCTTTAATGAGCCCTACTTGCTCACATGCCAAACAAACGACCATAATTCTCATGTGCTATTCACCGGCATCAGATGTTCTAAAAACCAAAAGACTATGAGTATGTTTGACGCAGAGCGGTATAGAGCTTTTTAGAACGGTTAGCAATAAGCATTTTCAATTTTATTGGTCATTTGGTAAAAGTGCGGTGAGCTTTAGCTAATTTTTAGAAAGGCTATTTTTCAATGCTTGTTTAAAAAGTGGCGAACGGTGACTTGTGGCTACTGCTCATAGCTCACAGTTACTGCTCACTGCTACTTTTAACAAACATACCTTATATGGCAAAATGGTTAACAGTGTCTTAGAAAAATGGTTAGCTGCTTTTTAAATTGTCCTTACAAAATTTTATCTAGATTCTAAATTTCTTATGGTTTAAAAGTTACGGAGTATTGTCTTTGCAATTCTAGTTATGATGACCCGACGAAAAGGGTTTTACTTACTTACTTATTTACCTAGAAGAAAAAAAGAAAATAAAGTGCATATAATAAATCGTGAAGTACAACTCATGAATGCAGAAACCAACCATGTGCAGGTTTGCATTTGTACTTATTTAATGTTTACAACTGTTTTATTAAAACAAATATTCGAGTGGGGATATATACATCAATAAAATGAAATTTAGGTTTTGCGCTCCTTTTGTCGTAAGTTAATATGTACCCGTTACATCACACATTTATTTTGTGTTCTGATTTTGCTAATGCATACACTAGAAATTTGTTTAACATAATAATAACTTGTGCTATTTGTCGATTGAAGTCGTTGAAACCGAATGTAACATCTTTAGCTAATTACACGTGACAATATGAGTATTTTTTTATTTTTATTTTTATTTATTATTTTTTTTAAGCAAACTGTTCTTAAGCCAATCGATACAGCTAAAATTTGAATTGCATCTACACATACACCAAGAGAAAGAACGAGCCACAATATCGTCCATAATATAATCTTTGGTCTGAGGAGTTGACCCAAAGATAGACTTGTTGCGGAAAATCCAAATCGTACACAAAGTAGTGTAGAAAACTCTTTCTAAATACGTCTTTAACTTGGTCGGGAGACGAAGAGACATAAACCAAGCACACCATTCTTCATAGGAAGACGCCACTAGCATGTTAACATCCCACCAACTAGAAATCCTTTTATAAATGTCTTTTGCCATGGGGCAATTGAAAAATATGTGACTAGTAGTTTCAGCTGCCATGTTGCTAGTAGGGCAATAAATAGAGTCAAGATCCATACCTCCACGGGAAAGATTGAAACGCGTGAGAAGGTTGTCCATTTTAACTCTCCAGGCATGAATGTTGATCTTCTTTGGGACAGCCTTAATCCAACGTGTTTTAGGAATAGAATCTACAAGGGTATGGTCATTGATGAAGTTATGAACCGATGCAACAGTAAAATCTCCAGAACTTGATAACGACCAAAACCACCTATCCATCAGGGAGGATGAGATCCTCCATTTTTAGACATAAGTCCGTCATCTGATGTTGCTCAATCCCACCTCTCGACATTCGCCTTAGAGAAGAAACCAAACCAGGTTGAGCAATCTTCGCCGCCACAGTAATAGACTTAACAGAATCAAGGGCATAGATTCTAGGATATAAAGATTTAAAAGGCACATCTTCCTTCCAAGGCTCTTCCCATAACATAGTATTCTCACCATTACCCGTTCTTTTCTTAATTAAGCCGAGCAGATCCATGCCTTTGTCATGAAAAATAAATATTTCCCGAACTATATCAATCTAGTTAGATGAGAAGCTATGTGATGGAGAGCCTCCTAGCTTGCCATCCTCGCCATGAATAGCTTTAATAACCCTAGCCCAAAGAGATGAACTTGTAAGAGTTTGGCCAGGTAATCTAAATATACCTCTAAGGGGGTTGGCAATGGTCTCGGTGAGGGTTGCGGGGTGAGCTTCACCGCACGGTGAACACCGCCGCCGGTAACGCGGTGAGCCCTGCGGTGAGCACCGTGCGTGAAGTATTACCGAACGGGAGAGACTTGATTTTCGAACGTTGGAAAGGTACCTTTGTGATTCAACAGCTAGTTTTCTTTTTTTTTTTGA
Organism: Artemisia annua; assembly: GCA_014162995.1. Lineage (NCBI taxonomy): Eukaryota > Viridiplantae > Streptophyta > Magnoliopsida > Asterales > Asteraceae > Artemisia > Artemisia annua. The sequence continues at coordinate 244,109 of LBNU01001236.1, read as the reverse complement.
ACGGTAAGATTTGAGGGGTGTGTTGCCAACAAAAAATGAGTGAGGGAAGGGAAAAGTGAGGCGATGATGTGGCGTAAGGGGATTGGGTGGAAGTGAGGGAAGGGAAATGGGGTGAGGGGTGTGTTGCCAACCCCCTAATGGATATATAATTTGTTATTACTAAAAATATTGACTTGTAAGTTGTAAGATTAAGAAGTAGTTCAATTTTTAAAAGAGATGTGACATATAAACCTAACTACATAGGCATAAAAGAGGACCTAACACATTAATGACTTGTATATTACATAAATGTACAATCATTAATACATTAGGTTCATCTCTCATTTTCCTTTTTAAAAACTTAAGTGCGAGCTAGCTAATTCAATGTAATCATGAGTTAAAAAGTTACGAGGTAGACAACAATAAGCTTTATAGAATTCCTAAAAAGTGTGGCACTTTTCCTACACCCCAAGAACTTTGGGATTTAATTTGCTCGAACTAAAGATAAAAAGTAAATTTCTCTTCGGATAATGTAGATATCGTGAGACCATTTTTTAAATGTAAACACGTCTACGTATTATCAATGAGTGGATGATCCATGTAACACGTTTCTTAACAAAAGACAATATTCTTTAGCAAATGTTAAAATCACGTATGCATGTTGCCATGTTACCAATAACCAAAATAAATACAGAGCAACTATTCCAAGCTAAAGATCGTAATCATAATGACATTATTGTTATACAATCAATTTTTAGGATTTTAAGCTACATTACCAAAAATATTTAGATATTTTATTCTTAGAAAATCTTATTTATATTTGATTTTGTATAGGTATCCTTCACCAAAATTGATACCGAACAACTATTCCAAGCTAAAGATCTTAATCATAATTAATGACATTGGTTTAACGTTATACAATCAATTAATAAGATTTTAAGGTATAAAAACTAGATTCACAAGTTATTTTAAGAAATATATGAAAAGGATGTAAGTAAGATGTGGATTAGTTGAGTTTGAGACATTTGATGTGGTTTAGGTTATGGGTTTGTTCCCTCCACATGATCTTTGCATCCTTTGTCTGCGCTTAACCTCTTTTGCGGGTCCCTTTGTTTTAATAATCCAAAATCTCTTTATTCAAATATATAGAAATTTAAATTCATATTCTCTTGGTCCAGAACATTAGTTTTTGTTTGAAGCAATATATGAACTTGTGTTAGATACGTTTGTAAATTGTAATAGGTTCTAGTCATCAGCTAGCATCATTGTGTAAGACGACTTCAAATTGAGAATCTGAAAAGTGGAAAACATACAACGTCTAAAATACAAAACAACGTACATATGGTTTGACATGCATCGGGTGAAACATAAGGACACGATGTTTCTATGACAAGTACATCACCTTATGTCAAAAACATGAACTTGAAGGAAAATGAACCAATAACAACAAACATGTACAAACACTGCATTTGCACTGCTATACATGCATACATCTGAAACAGTATATTCATTCACATTGCTATTATGTCGACCTCATTAATTTCGGTAGCGGTTCAGCTCCTCACCACTTCCACGTCGACGACACATTATACTCGATCTACTATCTTTACTTTACCCTGATATTATTCATCGCATCGATCACTTAGACAATTACATATAAAAATACTTACAGCACACTTATGCACACATATTGTGTTTTAATCGGTGGCTTTCACTACGGATTTCATTTTCTTTTTTGCCTTCACACGTGGTTAAAAACCCAAGTTTGTAACAATATGCATGTGTAGGTTCACGAAAGATTAGCTTCACGAGTTGTAAATCCATACCATCACCAGCAGTCAAATTTACATAAGTCGCATTTCATGATTCAACTCATACGTTGGTTCGTAGAGATTGAATATTGTTGTTGTACATTTTATTATTCGGAGTAAGTATTATCCGTTAGTAACAAAAAAAAAATTATATTAGAAGATAAATGACATCATAAAAAAAGACTTTTAATTGTTAATAGTAAAAAGTACACTTCCTTAAAAACTGTGGCGCCTAAAAAGTAGTTCTATAATACAACTTTAAATATTAAAAAATAGATTTTCATGAAAAAAATGTATCGCTGTTTTAGTAAGACGAAAGAATGATGTAACACTTCACACTTTAGACATCAAGATAACCAGGTCTTATTCATAAAGTCCAAAACTTACATCTGCTTTGTATTCTTCCATAATAATCGACGCTGACATTTTAAATTTTTGCATCACGTGAACACCAATTTACGTAGGCAAAATAATTTGCTAGTTAGCAATATATACTAGGCTTTATCTGTGATCAACCCATTTTGCCAAAAATGAAAGTTACTTCTTCGTATACATTTTAACTTGTGTTTTCTATATTTAAATAACTAAATTTCCTAATTGATACATTGCACTATCTATCACTCATGCATGCTTAATGTGACAGCGACTTGTCATCCTGCTTTACGATACACAAAGAAACTTTAGCTCACTTTGACAAATAAATTGGTCCCGTTTAGCTGTAACGATGTAACATAACAAATTTACCTAATGAGTATCAACAAACTTTATCAAACCATAACTTTAGATAGACTAGAAAACATGTAATCCATACCTAAATCAAGTAGCATTACATTTGTACTCAAATATAGTAAGGTTATTTTGATTTCAACAACCCAATGTTCAGGTCCTTCAGGAAGCCATAATTCTATAGGCGATTTCACACGTGCAAGTTTTCTTTTTCGTTATGAAAGATACGTGCGCTAGGTTGATTTTTGTACAAAACTCGACCCAAACTACCTACGGGCAACAAATCGATGGTTTGATCGACCTTCACAGTCGACACGACACAATAACAACTGAAACCATTTGATCGTAGACCAAAAATACGAGTTGTCAACAGACAAATTCTAAAACTATGTCATTATACATGCATAAGTTAGACCTGCCAAGACCATATAATGCTCTTGTGAGCAAAAATGATTGTTTTCAACCAATTGTGAACTTAATAAAAGCTTAATTAGCTAATCATAGAAAGGATCCCAGCAATAAACATCTAACTTTGTACTAAAAATTAAGAGGGAGGCAATAATCCATGAATGATTAGCAAAAATAGACCTACGCCTAGCGTATTTATATTTACATGTCATCACTAATTATCCCGCTAATCAGAAAAAATCAAACGATGATGTTGGCCCACCAAAGTATTTAGACGTCGCCGTTGTTCCCATCTTCTTATTTGGGATCACTGGCGGTGTCACTGAACGGATCAATGCAAAGTTCAACCCGTTAAAAAACGGGTGGGTCTTAATATCCGCAGCCCCACGTTTAGACCCAAACCTACTTTCCGGATCCTTGTTAAGTAATTTCGATATCAAGTCACGCAACTGCGACTCCCGGGTAGAAACCGAAACCGTTGGAAACGCTAAAGGCTTCTTCACAATGTTACGCAATGTAGCTTCATTCGACACACCCGCAAACGGGGTACACCCGTAAACCATCTCGTAAATAAATATCCCTAACGCCCACCAATCAACAGCATTACCATGTGACCGGCCAGAAGCAACTTCTGGCGACACGTACTCGTGCGTACCCACAAACGAGCACGAGCGTGCTGCCACAGGCTCCGCCACGAACAATCGTTTTTTCGTGGCGGAAAATGAAGTAATCTTTTTTGACCTAAAAAGCTGACTAGGTAGACAAGAAAATGGATGAGATGGAGGACGGTGAATGGACGGTGAGGATTGATAAGATGATGATGAAGGTAGTTGATCTGGTGAGGAGGAGAGTGATTGAGATTGAACGGCTGGGATTGCGTCAGAGCATAATGATAGGTCAAAATCAGTGAGCATGATATGACCGTCGGATCTGACTAACACATTTTCAGGCTTTAGGTCTCTGTAGATGATTCCTAGCATATGCAGGTACTCTAGTGCTACCAACACCTCAGCAGCATAAAACCTAACATATATAATATTAAAAAAAAAAAGTCAATATCATCAAAATATACCCATACACAAATCAATTTTTGTTAATACAAATTCATTAACATGCCTAAAATAACTCCTAATAATTAGGTAGCTAAAGTTGCAAAAATACATAATAATAGTACTAGTTAATTATTGACACCAAATAACCAACTCAGAACCTAATTTATCAAAGTCAAATTCAAAATGTATACAACAAATATCTTCTCACACAAGATTACTAAAAAATTATGATTATTTTTCAAAAAAATAAGCTATGTAAAAATGTAAGTTTTGTTCGACAGACAGAACTCATAATATGAAAAAGAAAAAGAAAAAAAACAACCTTTCATAATCTCAAAATATCAAATAATATTACTTCATCTATCTTCAGTTTCAACCAAAGTTACTTTTAGTAAACTTCTGATTACAGATGTTGAAATATATAGCAACACTGATTAGGAAATAAAAATTAATTGTTAATTTTATAGGTATATTATAAGCAAAAAATAGTTACTAATGACAAAAAGCAGATTAGGTAAGTTCCATTAATGGCAAAATTTCAGATAAAAAGTCAAAAAAGTAACCAAATAATCAGTACGGTCCAAAAGTTGTTTTCATATTACTCGTACTACTGAACAAATTAAAACAGGATAATAATGCATTTAAAAAAAAAAAAAAAAGAAAAAAAAAAAAGTTTATTATACCTAGCAGCAGAGAGAGAAAAACGTTTACGCGGTTGCTTATGCCTGAGAGAATGCAAATCACCACCAGAACAATACTCCATCACAACACACGAAAAATGCGAAGCATCAAACTGAGCATACAACGAAGGCAAAAAAGGATGATCCAACATGTTCAATATCTTCTTCTCAGTAGCTGCCCTCATCACCTTCTTCTTCAATACCAGCACTTCCTTATCCACTACTTTCATTGCATAAAAACACTCCCCTCCTTCACTACCATCATTACGTAGCTTACATAAATATACTTTCCCTATATCCCCACTCCCTATCTGTCTCACCAAACTAAAGTCACGAAAAGTTAAACTCGTTGTAATTACACCATGATGATGAGAAGCGGCTCCATATCCTTCGCTACTGGTGCGACGTATCGCCATTGACTTAATCGCTTGCCATGAAGACTCCGACGACCTGTGCGGCTTTACGTTCATGTTTTCCGTGGTGGACGGAAGGAGGTCCAGTACGTCGAATGATAACCGGCTGAAGCTTGTACAGCTGTCGCTTGACATTGTACTTGAGCTAGCGCTTTCTGATTCCACCATTTTTTTAAAAAAAGTTAGGGTTTGTTTGTTGAGAGTTTGCCAAATTTATATTGTGAAGTGTAGATATGGGAGAGAAAGAAAGAAAGTTTGTTGCGATGAAACGACGTCGTAATGAAATGAAAGGAAATAATATGTTGGGTGAAATGAGGGGTGAGTTAATTTGGGGGTGTATATATATTAGGGAGGGTGTGAAGATTAATGTGACACGTGAGGGGGAACAGTGGTCGCACGTGCTGAGTGACGTCGTAGGAGGCTTCGTGGCACGTGAGAAACTAGTACTAGCTGGTGTCCACGTGGCAAATAGGAATAGTGTTGCTTGTGTTTTTATGTTACTGGAAATTTTCAGACTAGGGTGCTGAGCTAGTTCCTAGAAACTACAAATAACTATTTTGAAAAGGTGAATTTATTGGTTGTCTTTTTGTGTATTACGTGTTTTGTGACCTATGTTGTTGAGTTTCAATGAGTGAAAAATACTTTTTTGCTTCGATATTGTGAAAAAAACTGAATACTGTTTGTTGAGAATTGAGATACACATGTACACAACTATATGTAACAGACTAATATAACAGGTAGTATAAGGGTGGTGGCAGTCATGCTCCGAAAAAAACCATACCTCTCAAATCCACCAATAATATCATTCCACTTCATCCCAACCATTTCATACTTTTTTCATACCTCCCAACCCCTTTTTAGTGGCAACCATGCCTTTTTCATACCTCCCAACTAATTTTATTTTTTTATTTATTTTTTTTTTTGTCTTCTAGCCCCAACGGCTCTTATCTCTTTCCCATGCCTTTCCATACCTCCGAATCATGTTATGCCGTTGAAGCCATGACTTTGGCCATACCGGTGGGGTGGCAACGGTGTTTGCCGCCGGTATGGGGATGCCGATGGGCATACCGCCCACCATTGCCACCACCCTTCGTGTCTTAGAAAACTGTAACTGTATAATATGGTGTTATGTTAAAGTGATTCAAGGTATCGTCTTTTATGTGCTTGAATGGAGAATGGAGATTTATAAGTGGAACATTTGAATCCTTCTTGCTCGAATAGCGTACAAGGACGCCTAATGTTCCAGGAGCTTAGATTGAGGTCTCGCTTCATGTTAGTTGCTAGTATGTATTTAGCTTACATATCGGAAGCGTTTCATACAATTGTTTTGTTACTTTGTATTTAACTTATGATGTTCGTTTTTCTAACCAAGTCTTGCTACTTAATAAAATGTTATTAGGGGTTTTTTTTCCCCTAAAACACAAATGCTAATTTATAAGAGAATTGTACATATAACTTGTTAGGGAAAACTTATATTTACTTGTACCACTTATTCACACGTATTGTTGCTTGTTTTACTGATTTTACTAAAACTTTTCCATCTTTTTGTCTATCATTATAACACGTCTTTGTAGTACGCTAGTACACTATTAAATCCACCAAGAGAGGTTGAGGTCCCAAACACTTTGCACATATCACTAGACTTGGCATCGAAGCTACATTTAAGGGGACAAAAAGAAGCACCAGTTATTACTTTTAACTTTTATGTACACACAACTATATACATAACGAAGTTGTACTAGCGATATGAAAAGTACTACGGGACCTTAAATAATAATGTCAACCAAACTTGATAATGCCATAACGTTGTAAATACGGACATAAGACTTTATGTCAAAGTCCCTATCGACATAGCAACATATATGGTGGCCAATTAGGAAACCAATCCAAATATCATTATGTACCTTAATCTTTAAGGTTGATTATCATTTTCCGAATTTTTAGTGTATTTTTGTTCGACTTAAATTTGAACGCCTTGTTTGCCTTTCGTGCACTAATTTTAGCGATCTTAACTACCATCGACTATGTTTTTCATCGAAAACCTACATTTTTCTAATTCAAAGTTTAATATCATGGTGATAGTACTTGATAATTGATCTCTAAGTTCTTTTGCAACATCTACTCACAAGTTGAAAAGTGTTGCAATACTTTTTATGAGCAAGACATTTTAGAAATCTTAATTTTTACGCAATATGAAACATTCCAATAATATGATTAATCGTTTGTGTAATGCAAAATGAAATGACACGATGGTGTGATACAGATTAAAGGTGGCATTTGCCCAAGTGGACCAAACATGAATGACATGTCAACAATATTGAAGTAAATGATCGTTATACAGTTGGAATTTTAGTGGGTCCACTATCCTTTTTGCAGGCAATGGGTCCCATTGCAAGATATGTCGAGACAACTTTTTTGAAAATAACAACCAAAGTTTGGCCCATGTTCCCATAGGTACGTATTTTATCAAGGTTATTTGCATTTGGGATTATTTATTGTATGCATTACAAAATTTATTTAGGGTATCTGTTTTAGCTTCTTTATAACGATATCATCTTATATGTATATGCCGTAAAGAACATTCATAAAAGGTTTAAATAGGGGAGAAATCCAAACAAGGACAAAACATTTTGAGGGCAGGATAGGGTTGTGGCTAGGGGTGGAAACGAGCTGAGTCGAGCCTAAACCCGTCAGAGCTCGAGCTCGCCTCGTTTATGTTTTAAAAAGCTCAAGCTCGAGCTCGACTCATTTCAAGCCTTAATTTTAAGCTCGAGCTCGGCTCGTTGTACGTTGTATAGGCTCGGGCTCGGCTCATTTGTACGATTTGGCCATGAAAAGTTAAAGCTTGGCTCGAGCTCGAGCTAGGCTCGTAATATATCTTTATTGAGCTCGTTAATAAGCTCGAGCTCGGATTGTATATATATTTAATACTTAAAATATCATAATGTCGTTTAGGCTCGTTTAAGCTCGCGATCCCAGACGAGCTTCGTATGTAGAACTCGGGCTCGAGCTCGATTAATAAACGAGCTGCAACTTAGGCTCGAGCTCGTTTAGGCTCGGCTCGTTCGACCTTTTTACCGATCCGATACCGAGCTTTTCACGAACGGCTCGGCTCATTTCCACCCCTAGTTGTGGCCAACCAAATCTTTGAACTTCATATGTAAATATTACTGTATACAAGAAGATTGACCCCTCCAAAATGACACAACTCCATGTTGGCCCTTCTTATGAACTTATTCGAGCTCCGTCACTGAACCATGTACAACCGTAGATGTAGAGTGACCCTTTGACAAACATGCCTGAAAGCAATGTCTAGTAATTTTCTTCAAACAGAAAAAAATTAAAATTAAACACATAACTTATTTATCAAAAACTTTCCCTTTTCCGACACTTAGATGACTTTGAGGGCATGTTTGGTAGGGTGAAATTTAGAGAAATGAAATGAAGCGTAGAAATCAAATTCACAGAAATGAATTCCACAGAAATTCAGTAAAAATTCTAGTCTTTGGTAACACCGGAGAATTGACTTAAGAAATCAGTAAAAAAAAAATTATTATTATTATTATTATTATTATTATTATTATTATTATTATTTAATTTATTTATTATTATTATTATTATTATTATTATTATTATTATTATTATTATTATTTATTATTTATTATTTTTATTTATTATTTATAATTATTATTATATTATTATTATTATTATTATTATTATTATTATTATTTTATTACTATTATTATTATTTTATTATTTATTATTTATTTTTAATATTTATTATTATTATTATTATTATTATTATTATTATTATTATCATTATTATCCTCTAAGAATTGGTTTCCACTAAATATGTAAAGGAAATGAATTCCTTGATTTTGTATGTAAATTCAACTCTTTAGGAATTGCAAATCTCCACCCTTTTATTTCTTTGGCTACAAAACAAAGTAAATGAATTCATTTCTAATTCTTTGATCTCATTTCCCCCAACAAAACATGCCCTGAGTTAGGGATACCAGAAAATACCTCTATTTGAGTGTTTGAATATTTTGATTTATAGCCTCTTAAAAAGGTTTGATGAGATACACTCATACACGTTTATTGATCATAAGCCAAACCACTATATTCATAATCGTATCTTTGAAACAACTCAACTTGACTCAAAACTTTCGTATTCCACAAGTTGATATCAAGAAAATATGTTACCAACTTAAACTCGTAATAATGATTTGTACGTCATGCAATGAATTTTCTGAAAAGAGGTTCATCATTTCATATGAAAAAGGGTCCCAATTATGGTTATGATAGAAATAAATGCCAAAGAAAAAGGTGTCCAAAAAGGTATGCATCTAAGTGAGAGAAACTAAATTTTTCTCAAAAAAGTGTAGCCAACTCCCTTATTTAAGATGCTTGTTTAATTGTTTCCATGTTCGTCATCCAAAAATTTTGAGCCCCTTAAAAACTTTCAACTAACATCTTTTACTATTGTTGCAACTATTGACTCACATGAAACATCTTCTATATTCGTTGACTAAAATATCTTTGAAAGTTATACAAAACCCTTTATAAATTACTCGTAACATATTTGATATCTGAGTGGTTCGTTAATACTAAAAGTTAGAGCAAGTAGGGCATTTTAAACCCGAATGAGCTGAAATACTATAACTAGTATCGAATCAATAACCATGTCGAACTAGTCGATTTTATTCAGTTCGTTTACAAACTTTTTCGATTAACCTAATTACCAAACAAGTCTAATAATTACCCCTCTATTACCAATTCACACCATTTACTTTACCAAAACGGCTCAAGATGCATAAAACAGTGCACACCGACGCTTGATTGCTCATCAAGGCGCATAAGCTTTATGCATCATGACTCCATTTCTTATGCATCATGGTGCATAAGTTTTATGCACCATCTTTTAAGCTTTGGTGTTCTTTCTCTTTGTGTACAAAAGTTTTAAACATTGGCTGTTGCCAAGCATTATTTGACATTCACATAATTATACAAAGGTTATTCAATTGGTTTAAAGTGTGTTAGTGAAAACCCTTCATATTGATTCAATTGAATTCACTTTGTGAATAAGTATTATACGCCAAAATGGTTATTAAATCACTTCATCTTCGACTAAAACATTTATCACCATCTATTACTCCCTCATTTATTTTTTATTTACATCTTCAATTAACCTACTATCTTCATCCACTTTTTCAAATCTCATAACATTTAAAGAGGTGCATCACGACGCATAATGTGGATGCATTAGACTGCATTACGGTGAATAAAAGTTGTGCATCAAAATCAAAGTGATGCATTAGAGTGCATCACGGCACATAAAAGTGGTGCATCAAGGCGCATAATGAGTGCATCACAGTACAAAAGATGTGTATTTTACAAGATGTAAAAGTGGTGCATCACGGCTTATAAGGAGTGCATCACGGTGCATAAGTAATGCATCATAGTGCATATTAAGTGCATCACGACGCATAAGGTGCATATGCAAATAAATCGGTGCATATCATAAAGCACAAACAATATCATAATGCGCACTTATTAATAGTCTTAGGATATGAAAGATGTCATGCATCCAACCATTATTTTCGAAAAGTTCATTTTGGTAAACTATATTTGCGACGCTCTTTTTCGTATTTTAGTATTTAGAAGGTTAAGTTAAGAAATTTTCTCTTTTCGGTTTGCACAAATTTTACAAGGCTTAGTTTTGTTTAAGGCTACATATATAAGTAAGTTTATGAGGTATCATAGCATGACTATAAACATATAGAATAAGTAGATTTTTAGACACCAAATCTAAGAGACTAGTGATTTTGTGAAGACATGAGGATCCAAGACTACATGAAATTGTTAATGGGTTACAATATCAAGAAAATATCAAATATAAATAAAGCACAAGTTACACACATGTATTTTGCTATAGATCCAAATGGAAAATCTCACTTTAGAACTCAAGGGATCTTGTAGTCTCTTTTATGGGATCCTTTTTTTCTCATATTTTATACAGTTTCTATTTTGTTTTTATCTTATTACTCATGAGTCATGAGTGGAATATATAAATTGTAAAAGTTAAACATTCAAGAAATAAAAGAGATTTCATATGAAAAATAGTGAGTCAAGAAAGCATATCTTGAATCTTGGAACAATTTGATAACATGGGTAACTATGCATCCAGGAAAGTCGTCGACTTTGACAAATTTTCAACATGGTGCAGTGATAAATAAAGTAATCTATGTCTACTTCCAAAAATACAAACCCGAAAAAAATATTTTGAGTGAAAAAAAGTTTGAAGGTAAGTAAGATATTGTATCTTTGTTTTGTCTTGTATTTTAAGTTTTTAACTTCAACAACACAATCTAACACAATATTGAGTGGGGCTTGGTATTCGATTGTTTAACTTTTAATGACTTTTACAGTGACTAATGATAAGTAGTCAAAGTATGTGTCCAAATTCATATAGGTCAGTTTCTAATGATAAGTAGTCAAAGTATGTGTCCAAATTCATATACGTCAGTTTTTAAAAGGTCGGAAACACTAGTTACCGGAAGGAAAAAAAAACTATAAATAAAAAGTAAAATAAAATAAAAATAAAAATTCTTTTACGTTTTTTATAACATTTTTTACTCAACAATTACACTCTGTTCTCGAGTTTTGAATTAGAAGAAAAGTGACATAAATGGACAGAAAAGAAGACGGGAAAAATGAAATTTAATTTATTAGTTCGTGTTCCCGAGTTAGAAAGAAAAGAAGAAGAATGAAAAAATTATCATTTTACAAGTATACCCTTTGTTTTATATAAGATTATGTTATATCTTTAGGGCATTTAAGTCATTTGTATTAATTAAAAGTTTTCTTATTTACTTTCTCTCAAAATCATCCCACTTTTGGGAAGAAGATTTTTGAGAGAAAATTAACCAAATTTCATCTCCATCTTTTCTTTTCTCCCCTGAAAAAAGTAGGGAACATGAAGTTATTTTGATTTCTTTCTCACTTCTTTTCTCTTCTTTCAAAAATAAAACTTGGGAACACAGCTATGATTTTCTGCCGAAACAACTAATAACAACTCGACCAGGTTTGTTTTATCAAGCCAACTGATTTGTCTAAATCATTCGAGCCAACCGAACAGTATGGTGAAAATTGACTAAGTAGACAAGTAGTATTATTGGATTCAAAAAGACACATAGCTTGAAGTAAAATGAAAGAGAAGATATGATGTTGAAATATATCATTTAGATACTAGATAACCTAGACATTGATTTTAGTAACTTTTCTTTTTTTCTCAAAATAATTGTCCCGACAAAAAATACACAGTTTTATAAAAATATAATTATTACTATTTTTTCTCGTTTATTTTTTGCAGAATAACAGTTTAACCTTAATTAATTAAGTAATTAATCTCTTATTTAAAGTTTGTAATATCAATTTTAACTAAAGGTAATAGGGTAAAAAGATCAAACTTCTCTATTTATTTTTAGGGGTGCTTGGTTGGTGGTTAAGAGGGTGGGGAATAGAAAAGGAAATGATTAAAGGTGCTTGTTAGGGTGGTGGCATCGTTAAGGATTTTCACTCGGCATGATTCGGTGATGCTCGGCATCACATAAACACTAGATCGGTATCATGCCAGCGGCATGCAATTCGGGATGAAACACCGATTCGGTGTAAATGATTTTGTGACCGTTGCATTTAATATCTTACCGTTGCATGTATCATTTCCAAATCAAAAAAAAAAAAAAAAAAAAATCCATTTCCTTTTCCAAAGAGTTATATGGTCGAGAGTTCTTACGTAGGCCGACAACCCATGTCTTGATAAATTTTACATTTAGGTGAATGTCTTACATTTAGGTGAATGTCTTGATAAATTTTGCGATGCGATTATAGAGTTATATGGTCGAGAGTTCTTACGTAGGCCGACAACCCATGACATTGCACGGTTATTCGAGATACATGAAGAAAAACATCACATTCCTGGAATGCTTGGTAGCATTGATTGTACACATCTCA
>LBNU01001236.1:119348-231013 GCA_014162995.1 Artemisia annua | reverse complement strand
AAAAAAAAAAAAAAAAAAAACTTTAGGCATGGTTAGGCATCACATTGCCACTAAAACTATATAATTAGGCATGATTAGGCATGAAATTACTTGGCTTAATTCTATTGGCTAATTACATATAAGTATTAGGCATGGTTAGACAACATTGCCACCACCCTTAGGAGGTAAGGAATGCAATCAATATCCACTTTTGAATAATCAACCATTACCCAACAATTTGGGGACTAAGGTAATCAATACCTTAGTATTCCCATTATCTTTCCCTTTCCCATTGCTTAACTTCAACCAAGCACCCTCTTAGTAGTGAACAATTAAGGGCCCGTTTGGTATGTGAGTTTTGATTGGGGTTAGGATTTAATAAATGCAAATTCAATGTTTGGTTGTGTTTATGCAATTTGGGTTTACATTTGTATTCTTAATATTAAGGCATGTAGAAAAGTTGGGTAGTATGGTGGTTTTTATGACACATGTGGGACCATGTGTTTTTTTACCATATCTTTTTTTGTCTTTTCTTATTTATTTATATATTATAAAACAAAATATTTATTTCTTTTAACTTATTTTTAATATAAATAATTTTTAATTGTACTTTAATATATAATATATATTACTAAATATTATTTTCTCTCTCTTAATCCAAATCCTAATATACAACTTTACATTCAAATCTAAATCCTAATCTAAACCCATCTACAAACCAAACGGGCCCTAAATTAGTATATCCAAAAAAGAATGTGAACTATTAATTGGTACGGAGAAATTAACAAAATAAACATACGCTATTCCTAGCTACGTAAACTTCTTCAATATATCAACTTGGAGTATTTTTTATGATAATTTTGATTTTGAGGATTTAAATGATATTTTTAGGAATGAATGAAACTACACCGTTAATATATCGATTTCTTCAACTATGACTTTTGTGGCTATATTCTAGAAAAATAAATACCGTTTCTTACAGGCCAACCGATTAAGTCATTTGGTTGACCGTGTTGTGCACTCATTTGTGTCATTTCCAAACACCTCTCCATGTGAATAAGTGCGAATCACTCAACCTCTTGAGGGGTCCGATTTTGTTTGAGGCTGAATATTCTGAAAATATAGTTCCTTAACCATTATCAAGGTGGCTTGCTCGCCGGGCATACGATATCATCGCAGGATGTCTGGGGTTAATACACGTAACATTGTTTCAAGCACGAAAGCAAATGACTACTCGGGTGATCTTTTAGGTTTCAACTAAAAATAATAATGAAAGATATGTAGGCTACAACTTTAACATATAAAGGGACTCAAATATATTGTCTCCTATGGATGCGAGACGGGTTGATACAAGACATCATTAGATGTATATCTTGAAGGTGGTCACGAAATGGTTAAAAAACGTTCACATGATACACATGTCAAGCTGTGTAAATTTGTGAGAAACCGGTACTCTACGAGTAACTTGAACAACAAAAATCTCATCAGTTTATCATTCGTTACCTTATAACGTGCTGCTTTCTTTGTTTCATAACGTTTGTTCTTGAAGAGTTAACTGATTCAAATGCATAAAGAAATACACTTGGAAGTAAACCAAATCTGTTAATTAGATTGAGCATGGCATTTATATTGTGAACAAAACCATTACGATCAAGGTCTCTTTATGCTACATTAATAATCTTGTTATAGACTTGATGGTAAATAGTTGAAGTATATATAATCATATTAAGTATATGTTTTATGTATTATTTATTTCAATAATGAAGTTTATTTAAAAACTAAAAATTGAATTATTCGAAGAAAAGAAAAGAGAGGAGCATGAGAGCAATATTCTCGGTGCTTTGATGGGTCGACAAACGGACAAAATCTGCTGTCACATCAACCAATTCCCATTTTTATCACCCTATGCCTCTACACACCGAATCTTATTTTACTCCAATGTCCCCACAACCCTTAACGCACGTTTGGTAAAGAGAATTTCAGAGAATAGAAATGAAGCAGAGAATATAAATTCAGAGAATAAAAATCAGTAAAGAATTTTGTTCAATTTTAATGTTTGGTAACAACAGAGACTTGACCCGAGAAATGAAAAAAAAATTATTTGTTGATTTTTTTTTTAAATATTTATGTTTTCTAAATAACAATTGTAAAAAAATATATTTAAAAAAATATTTTTTTATAAATTATATTTTATTTTTAATTTATTTTTATTTAAATTTTATTTAAAAAAAAACTTATTTTTTAAAAAATTTATTAAATTTTTTTTTAAATTTATTTTTTTAGAAAAATTATTTAAAACATTTTATTTTTTCTAAATAACAATCCTAAAAAATTATATTTAAAAAAAAATATTTTTTAAATTTATTTAAAAAAACTTATTTTTTAAAAATTTATTAAAAAAAATTAATTTATTTTTTATAAAAATTATTTAAAAAAATTAGTTTTTCTAAATAACAATCCTAAAAAAAATATATTTTCAAAAAAAACATTTTTTTAAAATTATTTTTTATAAAAAAATTATTTTTAAAAGAAAAATATTTTTAAAAAACCTATTTATTTTGTTAAAAAAAAATAAAAATAGAATTTTCACCAATATCTACGGTGATTTTAAAGAGCAAATTCTATATTTTTGTATAGCACAACCAATTCTTACATGTACCCCACCATTTCCACTCCAACTAGAAAGGAAATCAAAGAATTGAAAATACAAAGGACCAATTCTCCATGAGATATTCAATTTCGCCGCTTTTTATTTTCCATGATCTACCAAACAATGAAAATGGAGGCATTTCTACTTCTCTCCTCTTATTTCCCCTACCAAGCACACCCTTATTTTATTCCTATAATTATTTTCTTAAGTCTTAACACATGATTCTTACAAAAAGGGAGTTGATTTGCACACTTCATAAATTTATTGGCACACTCTAAAATACATGTATTGCCATTTATACCCTCAAATACCTAAGTGTTATCACTTACCTTTTAAAACTAGCATAAGGGTATAAATATCACAACACATATTTTTGAGTGTGCCAATTAATTTATAGAGTGTGCAAATCACTTCTCTTACAAAAAATATCGAGCAAGAAAATGAAAGTATACAAAAAGTGAATACTCATATTTTATGGGGTGCCATAATATATGGCAATGTAGCTCAAATTGGAAAAAGTAAAAATGGACAAAAATGTAAACAATTTTATGTTTGTTTGGTTGTGTTTGCGTGAAATTTAAAGAGTTGCATAAATATAACTTAGGGGTTTACCAGGGTGTGTATCATTAACAACACCCATATACTTATTTTCGGCTAAGACTGACAAAAATTACCCTTCCCATGTTACATATAATCATACTTCAATTTCCATAAATCCTGCCACTTTGTTTTTCGCTCATTTATTCTTGTTGAGAATTGTTGAATCACGTTATGTAGTACAATACTACTAAAACAAGAAAAATCGACCTTAATAGACAACTTTAGAATATACTATTATCTTAATACCTTATATCTGTTCATTCTTACCTAAAATGCTCATTGCAATGGGTTCATGAAACGGTTAGTGGAGACTGGGGAGGGCCACGACCCACCCAAAACTTTGAGGTTTTACTTATATTTGCTTAAAAGAAATACAACTTTGACTTTCCTTAATTAACTGATATAGCACTCGGTCCTCTCAATAAATTCATCCAAGTTCCATCTATTGGTTCATTGTCGAACTATGTTAATGCCCTACATTCCTACAACACAAGTGAAACAAGAGAAATCGATAATAATGAACACGCCTTATATTATATCGCTATTTATCAGAGTAAAATGTGTGACATTGATGAGAATATAGAACATTGTTGACTTATTGTAGTGTTTGAGTTTGTTTCTTCTTCTTCTTTTGTTTTTTCGTTTTTCTAAAATATGAATTGACCTCTCAATGTATGTGTTAAAATATAAAATCTTATATTTTGAATACAGCAAACTGGTAATAAATTAGTAGTCACCATGCAAATCAATGCCAAACCATATATAACCTAAATGCATTATTCTAAGAGAGGAAGAAATCTAACTAATTATAGAACTAGAGTTTTGAAATCTATAAATAATTAGTAAGTTGGATCTATTGGATGAATAAAACAACTATAACATATAAAATGTTCCCAAAGGTGTTCGGCGATGCTTGTGCATCGGCTTCAACTGTCATTAATATATTTATTTCTTG
This sequence comes from Artemisia annua, assembly GCA_014162995.1. NCBI lineage: Eukaryota > Viridiplantae > Streptophyta > Magnoliopsida > Asterales > Asteraceae > Artemisia > Artemisia annua. The sequence goes on along the minus strand of LBNU01001236.1, from coordinate 226,829 downwards.
TCGTTTGATTTTTTAACGTCATCTAGTTTTAGGTGGACAATTTTCCAACACATGACATGGAAATAATGTTTTTCTATGTACTATTTTATTCATGTCATAAATCATTAGGTCTGTTTAAAAATAATTATGTACGGAGTATTTGTTTTTTTTTATCTTGATTTACCATTTTTTGAAATGTAATTTGATCTTGCCAATGGAACTCGAAACGTGGAATATCTTATCATGTACGATGTGGTGAACTAGCTAATTCATTGTTGCAAACATGTTTAGAATGACTTGTCGATGATTTAATCTTTCAGCTCGGTTACAAAGAAAGTCATTTTACGTCTCATAGATTCAATCGATAAAGGGAAACAACATTTGTTAGCTCCAATCCTCTTAGTTTCCTGATAACCTTTTTTTTTTTTTTTTTTTTTTTTTTTTTTAACGAGAGAAACCCCATCCGAGTCAATTTTAGTGACCTGACACGTAAACCGTAAACTTCACAAAATTTTAAAGATTGTGGATTATATGACTAGTGCGAGTAACATCAAGTTAGAACTTGTGAACTTTCATTAGACTAGTAGTAATAAGAAGTTGAAGACGCATGCTATACATCTATGCCTATGTCGCTATATGGCACCCGCAGACGCATCTTTCCTTATTAACCTGACCCCCCATACGACGCGTCTTAGGTGTTGTTTTGGGAGAGCTTGTCATTTAGTCGACCGAGTTGTGTAAGTTGTTGTGTGTGTGATTTTGATTTTTGTGGGGTATATTTGTGTTTAATTGAGATATGTTTTGGTGGTGATTGGTTATGTTATTAAACTAGGCAATGTTAATTATGAAAAGAGAAACCGACGTGACACTGAGTTCACACATCTATTACCACCAGACTATGTACTGTCAGACTCATACCACTACATGATGTTCACATGAAGTTTATTTCCCAAGTAGCTAGGTTTATATATTGTTGTGTTGATTAAAATTTAATTTTATCAAATAAGATATACTCATAATTGACAGTTTAATAGAGTGCATATAAAATTGCAAAGCAATGTGAATACTACTCGTACTAATCACCTCTCGAATATAATTATGTCTATGGTTTTCTCAATCAGTGAGATGGGATATGATTAGATTAATTATGTCAAACGTGATGTATTATACAAAAATATGGTTGGCACAACGAGTCAACTCTTATTTGTTTGCATTATTTTGTGTATAATTTATTAATAATCGTACAAACAAACCTCGTTGTTTGGTACTGTATGATTATTGTAGAGGCTACATAGTTAGACAAATTTCATACCTGAAATTAATATAAGTAAAACCATAACAGCACCAGGTCACCAGCAACTATTGTGTTCTCCTTAAGAGCTCCTCAATATTACCATGTACCAACAAATAAAATCACAAGGAAAATGCGCAAAAAACGAATGGAGCTATGAATTTAGATGCAATAGTCCATGGCCGTCCCCGAGTATTTTGGAATCCTGAGTGAAAATCCACTAGTTATATGAAAATGTTACTGTTTTATAAGATATAATGCAAACTAGTTATTTAAACATTCAACATGTGACTCATTTAAGAAATTTTCTCACCTAATAGTTTTTTCCTTCGAGAAAAATATGTTTACACATTTTTATAATTGTTAGCGGGACAAATTTTTGGCCCCACACTTTTTGGGGCCCTGAGCGGTCGTTCACCTCGCACATCCTCAAAGACGGCTATGCATCCATTGCTCGGCTCCCTCTAAGAATCGAGATTGCTTCTTTTTAATCTGTTTAACTTGTTGGTTGTTTAGTTGAATATAACAGTTACTCCCTCCATATCATAATAGTTGTCTGTTATGTGTATTATACAGTTTTAAAAAATTGCAATTATTACTCTATTAACCAATCGATTGATTAAAATTTGAAGGCAATAAGTTGTTTTGTTGTAAAAAATAGATTGAAATTTATGAAGAAATGGAGCTTTTCAGTGGCCCAATTTGTGAGTGTGAGTCTCTTGGTCCATATGTTTGTTTAGCGATTAGTAATATGATGATCCATGTGACTATGTAAGTAGTTAGCTCTTAGCCCAAATAAAGGATTAAACATCTTGATGGGTAGTAAACCATCTAAAAGTGAGCCCATGTCTGTATTGCTGGGTTATATTATTAATTTTAGACAAAATTACACGGATGGTCCCCCTGTGGTTTACACGGATTGCAAGTTTAGTCCCTAAGTCAAAATAAGTACACCAGACATCCCTAATTTTGGAAACTTGTCACCCTTTTAGTCCCTAAATTGGATGGCCGTTAGTTTATCCGTTAAGTTATTTGCACCGTTAGTCCTCCATTAATATTTATTGCACCGTTAGTCCTCTTTTTTTGCACCATTAGTCCCTCCGTTAATATTTTGCACCGTTGTCAATCTTTTTACGTTTTCGTCCATTTTTTAACGTTCTCGTCCATTTTTTAACGTTTTCGTCCACTTTTTTTACGTTTTTGTCGATCTTTTTACGTTTTCGTCCATTTTTTTTACGTGCTTGTCCATTTTTTTTACGTTTTCATCAATTATTTTTACGTTTTTGTCAATCTTTTTACTTTTTTGTCCCCATTTTTTTTACGTTTTCATCTGCTTTTTTACGTTTTCTTCCGCTTTTTAACATTTTCATCCCCATTTTTTTTTTTCTTTTTTTTTTTTTTTTTTTTTGTTTTTTTTTTTTTTTTTTTTTCTTTTTTTTTTTTTTTTTTTTTTTTTTTTTTCTTTTTTTGTTTTCTTTTTTTTTTTTTTTTTCCTTTTTTTTTTTTTTTTTTTTTTTTTTTTTTTTTTTTTTTTTTTTGAACGGCAATTTGTGGCTACATGACCCCTAGCCCAGAAGGTGTAGCGAGCCCACACAACCAGGTTGGGTCCAACCCAGAAGGCAATGACACCCTTCCCTTTACACACGCGAGAGGAAACCCCTATCGCCCTAGACAAGACTCGAACTTGAGACCTNGTTAATATTTTGCACCGTTGTCAATCTTTTTACGTTTTCGTCCATTTTTTAACGTTCTCGTCCGTTTTTTTAACGCTTTCGTCCATTTTTTTATGTTTTTGTCGATCTTTTTACGTTTGTCCATTTTTTTACGTGCTCGTCCATTTTTTTAACGTTTTCGTCCATTCTTTTACGTTTTTCTCAATCTTTTTACTTTTTAGTCCCCATTTTTTTACGTTTTCATCTGCTTTTTTACGTTTTCGTCCGTTTTTTAACATTTTCGTCCTCATTTGTTTTACGTTTTCGTCCGTTTTTGTCGATCTTTTTGTGATTAGGTAAGTATACTAAAAGAAAATTTGACATTTAATAAAAATGTTTCTGTGTCGATTTTAAATCACAATTTTGACCCCTTTCTGGTCCGAATCATCAAAAGTGTAAAACACGAAAGTTGTCCGGAATGATGTTTTATATCAAGACTCGTGAGATTTTAACTTGAAAAATGTAAAACAAAGGCTATTTACTACCAAAACTTAAGCCAATTTTTCATATATTTTCTGCCGTTTTGTCCATTTTTACCATTTTCGCCCGTTTTTTCAAATAAGTTTGAAGATTTACACAAGTAAAAAATTTACAAGAGTTTATAAGTTTATAAGTTATGAATTTGGTTAAAATTGGCTTAAGTTTTAGTAGTAAACAGTCCTTGTTGTGCATTTTTTGTTAAAATCTCGCGTGTCTTGATGTAAAACATCATTTCGGACAACTTTTGTGTTTTACACTTTTGATGATTCAGAGCAGAAAGGGGTCAAAATCGTGATTTAAAATCGACACATAAACATTTTTATTAAATGTCAAATTTTCTTTAAGTATACTTACCTAATCACAAAAAGATCAACAAAAACGTAAAAAATGGACGAAAACGTAAAAAAAACAGATGGAAATATAAAAAAAACGGACTAAAACGTAAAAAAACAGATGAAAACTTAAAAAAAATGGGGACGAAAATGTTATAAAGCGGACGAAAACGTAAAAAAGCAGATGAAAACGTAAACAAATGGGGACTAAAAAGTAAAATGATTGACAAAAACGTAAAAAAATAGACGAAAACGTTAAAAAAAATGACGAGCACGTAAAAAAATATACGAAAATTTAAAAAGATCGACAAAAACGTAAAAAAATGAACGAAAACGTTAAAAAACGGACGAGAACGTTAAAAAATGGACGAAAACGTAAAAAGATTGACAACGGTGCAAAATATTAACGGATGGACTAACGGTGCCAAAAATGAGGACTAACNTTAAAAAAAATGACGAGCACGTAAAAAAATATACGAAAATTTAAAAAGATCGACAAAAACGTAAAAAAATGAACGAAAACGTTAAAAAACGGACGAGAACGTTAAAAAATGGACGAAAACGTAAAAAGATTGACAACGGTGCAAAATATTAACGGATGGACTAACGGTGCCAAAAATGAGGACTAACGGTGCAAAAAATATTAACGGAGGACTAACGGTGCAAATAACTTAACGGATAAACTAACGGCCATCCAATTTAGGGACTAAAAGGGTGACAAGTTTCCACAATTAGGGATATCTGGTGTACTTTTTTTGACTTAGGGACTAAACTTGCAATCCGTGTAAACCACAGGGACCATCCGTGTAATTTTTTCTTAATTTTAACTAGTTCAAAAGAAACAAAAAAATTTATTGAGAATTAACAATTTATTATACAAAATGAGGTAAATTCTCTATCTTTCCTTTGTATAGTTGATAACTTGATATGGTTGATATGGTTAGCTAATAATCCATTATTATTATACAAATCAGTCACTTGAGATTTTCCTTTATAAATTAATTTGGACTAGGGCTGAGCAAAACCCGACCGACACCCGAAAACCGTTCGATCCCGACGTCCCGAATCGTCCCGAATCCCGAACCGACCATACTTGGGTCGGGACTCGGTTTGGGTTTTTCAGCTTGTCGGGATTCGGGTCGGGCCGGGAGTCGGGACGAAGTCGGGATTACAAAGAAAAACCATACAAATCGGTTTCGTTTCGGGACTCGGGACGGGATTCGGGACGATTCGGGCTAGACTCGGGTCGGGATTCGGTTAGGATTTTCAAGCTTGTCGGGATTCGGGCTTCGTCGGGACGGGTCGGATTCCGGCCCGATGCACACCCCTAATTTGGACTGCTTTGCGAATGACTATGCCAGTATGCCACTTTGCCTTTATAATTTTTGGAAATAGATTTTAAAGATGACACAATCTACAAGCCATTGTTCCTTGAGACTCTTTTGAACGTTTATTTCACTTCCGTTTTATCAAGTTACAACAACGTGAAAATTCTTAAATGAGAAACACATTTGAAGGTGATCGAGTATATCAAGTTTGGAGCATATGTGAAAATTCCTTTGCCAGCTTTCGAGATACACCTGGATACGAGTTTCAAGTTTGGAACATATGTGAAAAATCTTTTAATTGGCTAGCTTTTGATATATCTGGATGCGAGACTGGAATGTTAGATTTTATTTGTAGCTACGTTAAACATTTCGCTTTTGATTCTTTATATTGTTTATAAACAAGAAAACCAGAATAAAGATATGTTATAACATAGTAATTTTTTGGCGTATGAATACCTCAAACTAATATGGATGCATAACAAAAAGAAAAAAAACACAGGCAAGTTAGTGATACAGATATGAACTGAGCCTAAAATTGACCAAATACATGTACTCAACAAAAGAAAGTGTTTTATTCCAAGGAAGACATACATAAAATGATTTATAGAGTCATGAAAGACATAAGGTAAAACAAAGCAAACCGGGAAAGTATTGGATTAAAGAGCACGAATAGAGCAGTAAGTCTGAACTGCAGTAAAAATGAAAAGGATCAATGTAACTGATGCTATGTAACTCCATGCTCCGCTGAAGTAGGCACGTCTGGTCCATCCTAGGCGGCTGTTGCAGTAGTTATTCATTTTTTGCCACTCTTCGGCAAATAAGAACTCCTTAAGAACAACTCCTTTGCAAAATTTGTGGATCGTATCCACAATATCTTGATGACCAATAGCACTAATGACTTTTGATTCTACTAACTTGAGAAGATCTTCTTTCGTCTCGACTAGCATCATCATAGCGAAAGTATATGATGCAATGTAATTACCAACTTCAGGGAAACAACGCTCGTAGGCAGAAAGGTTCCACAAAACTGGCACAGTTGAATATTCAATACGCATTGCTGGCATTGTCAAAGTCGTGTTGTCCTTAGATGAATTGAATTTTATGTCCATTTTCCATTTGTCACCTTGATAAGGCTCAAATTTCACCCCGGCCCTTCTCAGTTCTACAGCTGAGTAGGTCGTTGTCACAGTGGATAATCTATCTGATGAACGGGCATCTGGAGGCTGATAAGTTTTATAGAGAAGGTCAAGTATATGTTTATAATCTGTATCATGAGTACCATGGCGGCCAGTTATTGAGTTTGCCTCAAAGGGGTAGATGTCTTTTAAATAAGAAAGGATAAGTTCAACAAGGGACGCTGTTGGATCAAGTTTCAAAATGGTGCATTCAAAGAGGTCTTGAAGAACAAAAAAAGGGATCTGGTTGTCTAGATTGATAAGGTCAAGCTTCGTTTGGACCTTGATCAGCAACTTGTCGGAATATGAACTGTCCTTATATTTGACACATTGTGACCACTTGTAAATGAGTGAGAGTATGTAACAAGCATCAAGGACTATGATCATACACATCTGATCACTAGACATTTTGGGCTCGATAGTGTCAAAATTGTACGCATAGCATGCCGTGATTTGATTGAATTTAGAACACACCCTATGCACACATTCATTTCTGATGTCATCCATTGGAGATTTTAAATAGTGAAATAAATCATACGTGTAGCTAATTTTGAAACCATCCGGCCATCTATTAAGTAGTCCAATTCCCATCCTTTTGTGAAAGTTATCTGAATAAATACCATAGGGAATTTTGCAGATAGATTGTGAATGTTGATTGCGACCATCATGTTTGTTTTTTTGACCATCTAACAGCCTTTGAATCTCCTCCAAAATTTCCTTTTTGATTCCTTTTTCTAGATCTATTTCATAGTTCATTTCTCTGCAAAAATAGCGTAAACACAAAAATTTAAGAAATGTTTTGCACAATAAAGCGTTAAAACTATATAAAGAAGGTAGCTAGATACAATACCGAGAGTTGGAACTATGCTATAACACCTTAGGAATCGAGAGCCTTTAGAAGTTATGTATAAAAAGAGTAAAACTTGTTCAGGGGTGAGCATCCGCAATGCATAGTTTTATATCTATTTGATAAAGTCTTTCAAACAACTTGGTAGCATTGGAGAATATGACTTTTAAATGACTTTTCAAAAAAGACTTGGTCTGCACCAAGCGTTTGAAAGAATACTTTTCCATTTGGTTGGGGTTGCTTAAGAAGGAAGAAAGAAAAAGAAGGAAAATAGACAGAAATTTTCGAGTTACTTCGAGGTCTACGTTTTGATCGGTATATAAGAGTGTTTGTTATGAGTGTTTAAGATTTGAGTTATGGAATCAAAGAAAAGAAAATTGTTTGTTTTGAGTGTTTAAGACTTGGATGTGTGATTAATGAGACTCATTAGGCCAATTGAGAGTCATCTCCAAGCCTAACATGACTTAAATTTAGTACGTATCAACTGATTGTCGGGGTAACACATTTTTATGACCACTATGCATAATTAAACACCATTATTTCTTCACGGTCTTTTAGGACCACCATGTATAATTAAAGATGGTTGTTACTTTTGAAACATCAAGTTGATATCATTTTGTACCCTTTAGTGGACTTTTTCCTAATTTTAGTTGATCTCTTTATACTAACAAAGATAGCCAAATACAATCCAGCTACTACTAATAGTTCGAAAACTATGATGACCTAATGAGATAATTGAAAATGCTAAACTGATTGTTTGGTGGTAACTCATGTTGAAAATGTATGCGAGAAATAAGGAACACTCTCAGCAAGATGTAGATCATATGAGCTCGTCAGTGGTTTTCGTTTGGCAAGAAGGCTGTCTTAGTCATGTTCGAGTCCAATGTGGCTTGAACTTGACAACTTCAAATATCAAAATCAACCAACGCTTAAGCGTAAACATATGGCTTGAACTTGACAACTACAAATATCAAAATCAACCGATGCTCAAAGTGTATACGACTTTATGTGACCATGCCCCGGATATAGGTGCCAAGCAACCAATAATATACTCATCAAACTGAGTTCAGGTCTAAATATAAGGTAAATGTGCTAGCCCAAAAAGGTGAGGGGGAGCACCTGCCAACACATCTTTGATAATACAAGTAAAACCGTGAAATAATTTCTAATAGGATTTTTCTAATATAATTTCAACTTATAACTCATTCTTACCTTTTCCAGACAAGTTTTCAAATAAACACATTATAGTCACTGGCTACTGTAGTTGCAAATAGACAATATCTCTACATCTCTAACGAGAGCTCCAGACCAACTGACCCATGGCCGGGCTGCAATGGACACCTACAATGAGTAAACACAACCGCACAGCATTTATAACATATAATATCTTGCCTACCCGCGAATAAATTACAAATCAAAGTAATCATAATCAGAAACCGCGCTACCATCAGAAAATTCATAGTCTTCATAGAATTCATCTTCAGAATAGTCATTCACATCAGAATATCCAGATGAATACATATCATCAAAGTCATCATACCCATGAACCTGAGGATTGAATCCACAGTTTTCTGTTGAATCGTTAGGACGCTTAAAATCTTTAATCCGTTCTTTGCATAATTTTGCTAAATTCCCACTAAGGTTAAGGTTAGAACACCTACGCACATCAAGGGATTCGAGATGAGGGCAGTTATGAAGAATGGCTTGAAGTCCCTCGTTAGTCATTTTATTACCAAATAGTTGCAAATGGCGTAATTCGGGCATAGTATTTGCAATGGCAATCGCATCACCGTCACATTCGATATGAGGTCGTCTGAATTCTTTGTTTAGTTTGAAGGATTTGAGATTAGGGCAATTGTTTCCGATTATTTCAATGTCTTCTACATGAATTGAGATGTAGTAAAGGTGAAGGTTTTCTAACTGCGGTAGCTTTTTTACTGAGTGGCTTAATCCACTGCTTGTAATGTTGTAACAGTTTGTAAGGGAAATCGTCTGAAGCTTACTTGAGCTGCACATAAGGTAGTCACAAAATTAACAAAACATCAGTAGATATACATTAAGGTAGCAAAACCAAATAATTAATTTGTGAGGTGTGGAGCAAAGCACACAAGTCATTAAAGGTCTGCCCAAAACATACAAAAAGTTTAGATATAGTAGCACATATAAAAAACCATTAGATGGCAGTGACCATGCATATATACATTAACAATGACAACATACACCTTGATAATCTCCAATATTGGTAATTTAATAATTGATATTCAACTAAACTAACATCATCAATGCAGTCAGTAGTCACTATTCAATACTAACATTGAAAACACATTCAAAAAACCTCAAACCCATAAACAAATTAACAAACAGGAGAGATGAGAAGTAAAGAGATAATACATGTGAAGATGCCTACTTAGTAGTACGTAGTTTATATAATTGGCTAGCATATTAATTCAGTTTAGAAAGGCCTAGACAAAATAATTCTATTTTCTTAAAAGTGACCAAATACTAGAATTTAGTCTCTACTTCAATCAGTCACACACCTTGTCTGCTTAGCCTACCTCCGGTCGTATAGGTGAGCACCTTATCGGATCACCGGATTTTACCAAACGTGAGGCACAAAAATAGTATGTGCATATCACAACAACATGGACACATTCACACATCGTTAAGATGATAATTTTGATTTGCAATTTCTATATCTATAGCTTTAAGTATGCAAATTTATTGTAACACCGTGTGGAGCCTGAATACATTCTAGCAAAAATATATAAAACAAGATTAGACAAAGAGGGGATGCATAAGTTATGTGCCGCACCATATCATACAAACTACCAATTTGCATATGGTTGATTCATTTCAACTATTCAAATATTTGAATCTATTCTCAATGATCCAAAAAACTAGTCTGGTAACGGAAAGCGTTAGATCATACTTCTAAGGTTCATTGTAACCAAGATCAGCAGAAGGGCTTAATAACACATATTTGCTGTAGTTCTATAACCGGCCGTTGCGCCGTTATCAACCTTCTTAGACGGCCACAAAATTAATTGTCAGTCCCAGTGGATGGGGGATGCAAACAGTGCAGATGCGCTGTTATCAACCTTCAGTTTATTCAATATATCTTTTTCTGTTTTCAAGCAATGCTAGAACTTGTTATTTTGTATTTTGGTTCACTTTCCAGATTGCATTTCAGAGGTTTTGATTATAATAGATGGTTATGGACAACTTATAGCAATTTGTTTATTAATTATGAATATTAAGACATATATATGTTAAGTTTTCATATTAAATAGGGCATAATTAGCGTTACCGCACCGGGCAACCAAAAATCATGAAACGGTTCTGTTAATTGTACACCCAAAGGCAACCGTGGAGTGTCTACCACCACTTGCGGCATCGCCACCACCAAAGCAATTCTGAAGTAGATGTTGATGCAGTGCTTATGAGCTGCTAAGAGACTTGTTGAACGTATCCAAGGTTCACCAATGAGACAGTTTGAGAATCTTTCGACAGGCTCAACAACTCCAATATCAGCACCATCGGCAATGCAACACTCTGCTCAAAATCTGAAGGCGTGGTGTTTTTCACGCAACAACAAATGGAGGACGCACCACCACCGCTATGGACATTAGTCGGTGTCATGGTCGCCAAAGAAAGTTAATAATTGCCGCAAGGGCACGTGAAGGTTACAGAATGATCAAAAGAAATGTGTTATTAGTCCTTAGTTGCTGATCTTGGTCACAAGGATCCATATACGTATGGTCTCTCCTTACCAATGTTTGGAAAGTGTGTGTTAGTGATGTGTGTTATATAATCAAGCAGATGGAGGGTGAAATTGAAAAGAAACAGATGGTAAAACTGCATCTGCAACAAACAGAAACTATCAAAACTTACCTAGAAAAGCCATCCATTTAATAATTTAACAACTTTACCATATTTTAGAGGTGGAAAAACGGGCAGGGCGGGTGGGTTCCGGTAACGAGTCCAAAGGAGTGGGTTCAAACGGGCTCGGATAGATACGGGTGAAATTTAAATTTGCCGCTCTACCATATAAATGTTTACTAGACTATCTAGTTACAAGATATAACAAAAACTAAATTACGAAAATATAAATATGCATCATGAATCAAATTAAAATATATTTACGTTACCAGAACCTTGATCGTATTTTAGTTTAGTTTGCTATGAAACTATGAATATGCCAGAATAGCCCAACAAGGTTAAACCATTCATATTTGTGACAATTGTGCATGCTCAATGTTTATGCGTTTATCGTTTTGGCCTTAAGGTTCATTTCTACTTTGTGTGGAGAAATTTTCACCCTTTATACTGACACCTTTTCAATTACCTTGTTTTGTACATCAATTTGTTCTTACTGTCTTTATCTGTTACCTAATTAATTTGACAGCCTTAGTGAATAGTGAGTAAGTTAAATTCAAAACCTATGACAGTCAGCTCATATCATGGAATATCATCACTTAGACATGGCGAATCACAAAATGGATTATCATTTTTGTCAATTGTCAGCTAAAAGTATACATTAGACTTTGTCCAACCAGTGTTATTAAGACATGAAGAAGGGAAGTCTGCCTAGAGCATTGTAACTTGTAAGGTGTAGCAAATAGCAAGACATGAAACTCAGTGAAGGTGTTCCATAACTTACATAACGTTCAAATACACTAGCACAAACAAAGAATCATTAACAAGTGCAATGATTAGATTAGCCTTAAAGCACATTCCCTTAAAACCATAAACAGAGTTCTCGGAAATAGATGATATGTAAAGCGACACTACACATGTGAAAGGCATACCTAACGTAGAGTGAAAGCCCTAATGCGATTGTCAACAAAAATTATATTTGGTGCAATACATACCAAGTAGTGACCACTTTTAAGGATACTTAACTGTCTCGAATTTTTATCCGAAATGAATTCATAGCAAAAAAAGAAAACCTTAGACTTGTTAAAGTGAACTACAAAAACCTTACTTGTTAAAGTGACCTACAACTTGAATTTAGCCTTATTTCAATAATACCCATATCTTGTGTTTCGCATAACTCAGTGCATCATAGTTGTGCGTCTCATCGGACCAATGATCATATCACAACTATGAGCTTCAGACCTTACTCCAAATTTCACAACAATGTTGACCACAAATTCCAACAGCAATCAAGTCTTATAACTAAAACAAGTATAATCTCTACGAGACATAGAACACCTCAAACAACTACACATACACTTACAAAATTCCTCGACTCACTACAACGACAGACCTTTTGTGACGGTACTAACATCAGAATAAACCCTGATGCGTATGAGACTAGAAGACTTTAAACACAATCACCATTCACCAATGATATTGTCATTTCTGCGAACCTTCTAAGCATAATGGAAGACCCGTTAATTCTTAATACTCTCCAAAGATCAACAAATAACGCCATCACGGAACAATTTTAACACAAGCATCTTCCTATATTTCGCATCTATTACCATACATTGTCCTCCTAATTGCTAAGAACCTATACTTTATCCTCAAAACACAACCAACTTTACCCAAATAACTACTCTTGTAACAACCTGTCCAACATCGTTAGGCCTTTGTAAGCTTGAAGTAGTGGGCTACTACTAGTATCCTTCTACCATAATTTTTAGTTGAAACCTGAAGCATACCCGATAGTCCACTTCTTTCGGCCTTGGGGGCGTTACAACTCTTCATCTCTGAGTATATTCAATTTCTATCACATTCACTTTTCTCCAATTTCTATCAGAATTACCTTTTTCTACATAAAATAGTAAAGAACTATAGGCCAACTCCAAATTATAGTAACACGCTACCAAAATCATCAAAAATAGTAACTAACTTTCATTAATTGTGCAAAAGTAGTAAATGCCGCGCAATTATCTAGTCACATGTTGACATGTGTCAACATGTCCGCGCCTAATTGGTAAAAAGCTACTCTTATTGCACAAAAAATGAAAGTTCATAACTATTTTTGATGATTTCAGTAGCACGTTATAGTTCGTCACTATTACAGTAATTACCTTTCAATTATTGTGCGACAACATTAACTTCTGCGCAATTATCTAATCACACGCCGACATGCGTCAACATGTAATAGCACAAAACAAAATTTTAAAAGTTAAGTACTATTTTTGATTATTTTAGTAATTGGCTAATCGCGTTACTAGAATCAAGAATTGACCTATAGTTCGTTACTATAACAGTATTACAAGAAATACACAAACCTAATTATATAATCTAAACTATAACAGTATTACAAGAAATACACAAACCTAATTATATAATCAACAAATCTCTACTATTTCCTACCTGACAAAGTATATAATCTACAACTAAATTAAATATATATTAACACTAATACGATACGAAGAAATGTACCGTAGTGTAACTATAATTAGGAATTGACCTATAGTTCGTTACTACTAAAGCATTACATCAACCACACAAATCTACCTTCCTACCACAATTCTACCTAACAAACTAGATAATCTGCAATCAAATTTAAAATATATAAACACTAATACGATACGAAGAAATGTACCGCAGTGCAACTATAATTAGGAATTGACCTAGAGTTCGTTACTACTACAGGTATGTTTGGCGAAGATAGCGTTAGCAAGAAGCAATAGCAGTAGTAATCGGTAGCGGTAAGCAAATAGCCGTTTGTTTTGATAAAACGTTTGGTAACATAGTTGTATAGTTATATTAGTAAGTGGAAACGCTAGTTGATCGTTGATTTGGAGTGTTTAGAAAAAGTAGGAACGCTAGTTGCTTGTTTCCAAACAAGCATTTTGCGCAAAACACTAATACTTCAAAACGCTCCTAAACGCACGCTACCAAACATACCCTATAGCATTACATCAAGTCCACAAATCAACCTACCTACCAGAATTCTATCTTAAAAAANTTCTATGAACCGCTTGTTTAGTCAAACTCACCAGATCGTAATCTGCATCCCACGCGTCGTCAGGTTCGGTGATGGTGATGGTCTTCCACATGGATGGATCTTTGCAGATTTGGCGCCAGCTTAAGCATACTGTTTGTGTGCTGTTGAGGATTTCGACGGCGGGTAGGCGTTGGAGGATTGATGATGTGAGTTCCGGTGGGAGTTCTAGCCAGTTTGGTGGTGGTGGTGGTTGTTCGGTGGATGTTGATGCCATTTGTAACTGTTGTTTGTTTGTTTGGTTTTTAGTGAAATGATTTTTTCTTTTAGAAATTGGAAGTAGAGGTGTGTAGATAGTAAAAAAACTGGCAACTGATTTTCCACGCAATCATTTTTACCGGACGAGTGTCCCGTTGAAATTGATTGACAAATAATTACTTGCGAAATCATGATTCTTGATTGACTCTTGATACAAACTTACGGATTTAATTTGTAATTATATTGCGAGAAAAAAGTAGGGTTAGAAACAAAAAATGATAAAAGTGTAAAGATTATACAATATTAAAAATATTAATTTAGTGGTAGATATTGTTATTATTTTTAACAAAATATAATAGGCTACTAATATTACTCAATTTTAAGTTATTTTAAGTTTCAAGAATGAAAATACATTTTTATAAGTGGTAGATATTTCTGGATAATCAAAAAGAATTGTATATGATTTGCGTATTTTTGTTGTTTTGTGTATTTTGTTTATTACCACAATTTCTTCTTTCACCACACATTTGCTCCATTATCTGACACTCTACCAATGAAACACCTGTTTCAATATACAACTCCAATTTTTTAAATTTATGAACATACACCACAAGTCTGATTGCATCTTTGTCAAACACTAGTAGTAGCAAACCTACATACAATGACTCCCCAGGTAGGCAGGTATCCTAAAATGAGTAAACATAAGGGTACGATGTCTTAACCTAATCCCGTAACATTTTCGCATTTCGTCCAATAAGTTTATTGAGAAAAACAATGAACTCCGTCAAACCAATCTATATCTCCAAAATGATATCTTCTTCCTGGTGGTGAGGTAAATTCACCATTGTGATTACAAAGTAAACATGGTTTCATTCAAATTTCTGCAACAAATAAAACATCAATAACTTCATATTCATGGTTTTTTGGTTATCTATAAGGTGTGTATGAACACAGTAAATACCCCCCAAATTTTCTACATTATACATTATCAAATACAACTCAAACATCATGATTTAAGAGTTTACAATGTCTGAATAAAAAAATTAAAAATAAAAAAATAAAAAAATCAAGAAGTGAAACTTTTGTTTTATTTACTGTTTAAATCAAAACCCGAAAATCTTTATTAATGAAACTTTTGTTTTACTATATGAAACAATCTAGTTGTGTCTTCTACTTCATGAAACCAAACGGAAAAGAGTATGCTTACCATAAAGGATTTCTAAATCAGAGATCGGGGTACTGCGTGCACGATTTTGTCAAAACTTAACCATTCTTAAGATCTTTCAATTTTACTTGTGAAATTTATGTTCATGGAAGATATTGAAACACAAATATAAACTATTGCTTTAAAGGACTAAATTTGTAAAATAACACGCTGGCAATTGAGCAAATTGGCGGGAAAGGCAGTGAAATGACAATACTACTCTTAGTGACGAGGCAACTTAACGAGAAAAATAACGAAAGTTAGTAAACAGTGACTTTCAGTGGCTGTTTTGCAAAAAACGTAAACATTAGTGGCTTTTCTTTTTTTGCAACAAAAATCGTCTCGGTGTGATCCTTGCGTTTTTGTGTTACTTTATGGATCATAGTCGGGACCATCGTCGTTGGGATTCACAGTGTTTTTTGAAGAAAAAAATGTAAAAAGTTGAAAGAATAATCGGGTATTTATAGGATATTTAAGGGGCAAAAAATTGGAAAAAGAAATGGAGATTTAATGCAGAGGGGGGGGGGAGAGAGAGAGAGAGAGAGAGAGAGAGAGAGAGAGAGAGAGAGAGAGAGACTTGATGGCATGAGCTGGTGGCCACGGCGCCAAGCTCAACCAGCCACGGTTAGTGTGGTTCCTCGTGCCATAGGCTTGGCTCGTTGGCCAGCCTAAGCCAAAGCGCCACTATACTCTAGGCTCTTACCGCAGTTTTGGACAGTTCAATGGGGTTAGTAGAAATTGCTAAGATTTTGCAAGTGTTAGCAAGCCTCTTACTATGTTAATTAGAAAAAATACCTTTTAGTGGAATGATGAAGCTCAACAAGCTTTTGTGTTGTTAAAAGAAGCTCATGGTGAAGGCTCCAGTTTTGGGATTGCTAGACTTTCAAAAGCCCTTCAGTTTTACAACAAGATGGTCACCCAATAGCTTATTTGAGTAAAACCTTGTCAATCAAACATCAAGCTTTGTACAAAAAGAGCTCCTTGCAGTCTTGTTGGCAGTAGAAAGGTGGAAAGGGTATTTGTTGGATAGGCACTGTTGGAAAATTTAGTGCACTTGAGGGATGAGTTCACACCTGGTAATGGGTTTGGAGGTACGGAGTGTACACCCATTTGGTCCATGAACACCCTGACTCAATTGTGGTTATACTAGTAGACTCTGCTGCTAGACTCTGCTGCTAGACTCTACTGCTCTGCTGCTAGACTCTACTGCTGACTCTGCTGCTAACTCTACTTCTGATTCAAAGTACTGCTGATTCAAAGTACTGCTCGTTTTAACCACTGAATCCTACTATTATGGAAAGTGTTATGTTATAATTAATGGGCCGTTAATTATTCATAATTCCATGGGCTAGGGTTTGAGTAAACTCTATTATAAATAGAGATCATAACATTCTGCATGAAGTACGATCAACATAAACCCTAAATACTTGAATACGTTTCTGTTCTTGATTTGTGCCTAAAACAAGAACATCACTTGGTCTTATCCCATAGAGATATTCGTGTAACCCAGGCATAGGGTCGAATAGTTTCTATTGGAAAGTGATAACACGATTTCAAGTGAATATCCGGTACTCATTGATTATCTTAACCCTAATCTGGAACACAGTAACACCTACTAACCAACAGGCACTTTGTGATTAAAACAGACCACTTTAGTTTGAAATACTTATCGAATCAAAGAATTACAACTCCTGCCCAAATGAAGTCGTTACCTAAACTTATGGGCTTTGACTGTGAAGTAGTTTACAAACAAGGAGTGGGCAATGTAGCTGCTGATGCCTTATCTAAAACTCAATGCACTAGTGAACTGTTTGAGGTGAGTTGTTCTTCTGTCTTTACTGAGATATATAATCAAGCGGTCAAAAGTTGGGAAGTAGATGAGCAGTTGCAATCCATCATCAATGCACTCAAGTCAGGCATTAATAGTAAGAAACACTGTGTGGGCTAACAACCAGTTACTGAGAAAAGATAAGTTGGTGGTTTGGAATAATGTCCAATTAAGAGCAGCCTTACTTTCCTACTTCCATGATAGTGCAATTGGTGGTCATTCAGGGGTGAAAGTGACTACACAATTGAGCTCGGTGTTTTATTGGAAAGGGATGAAAAAGGAGGTTAAGAAGTATGTTAGAGAGTGTGTGATCTGCCAAACATATAAACCTGATCTAGCTGCTTATCCAGGTTTACTTCAACCACTACCTATTCCTCAAAGGGTCTGGTCCAGCATTTCTATGGACTTTGTGGAAGGTCTTCCTAAGTCACAAGGAAAGAATGTGATATTTGTGATAGTAGACAGACTAAGTATCACTTTATTCCATTGGCACATCCTTTTACAGCTGTTAATGTAGCACAGGCTTTCATTGATGGGGTCGACAAGTTACTTGGATTGCCTGACTCAATTGTGTTTGATAGGGATAAGATTTAGTACGTTTTGGAAAGAGCTATTGAAAATACTACATGTTAAGCTACTCATGTCCACTGCATAGGTGGTCAATAGGTGTCTTGAATGCTATTTGAGGTGCATGTTTTGAGAGAATCCAATAGAATGGAGTAAATGGCTATCCTTGGCAGAGCTATGGTATAATTCAAATTTCCACACCTCCACTCAAACCACTCCTTTTGAAATAGTTTATGGCCAAACACCCCTAATCCATGTTCCATATTTGGGGGGGGGTCAAAGCAAGGTGGATATTGTTGACAGATCACTGGTAGCCAATGAAGAAGCTATCAAAATGATGAAGTTTCACTTACTGAGAGCCCAAAACAGAATGAAACAATATGCTGATAGGGGAAGAAGTGATAGAAGTTTTGTGGTAGGTGATTGGGTGTTACTTAAGCTGCAACCTCATAGGCAGGGCAAACAAAACAAGTTTTCTCCCAAGTATTTTGGCCCTTTTGAAATCATTGAAAAGGTTGGAGTAATGGCTTACAAATTGCAATTACCTACTCATTCCACTATACATAATGCCTTTCATGTATCTCAACTAAAGAAGTTTAAAGGTGAAGTAACTACGGCTGCTCAAGTGCAATTACCAATCTGTGATGATGCTGGAAGTCTGCTAGTGGAGCCATAAAAGATTTTGGACAGACAAATTATCAAGAAAAAGAATGCAGTTGCAGTTTATGCTTTGATCTAGCGGGTTAATGGAGGCATTTAAGATGCCACTTAGGAGCTGTTAGATGATTTGATTGAGAAATTCCCTCACTTTAATGTTGATTCTTGAAGACAAGAATCAATTTAAGGAGTGGGGAATGATATAAGTGCTGAAGTAGTGTCGGCACGTGAGGTGCACATGGATTGCACGTGTGTTTCTCCACACTATTAACCACTTTTCCCGCCTATCACATTTGTATAAAAACCACAACATAGCAATTCATTCATTTCGCATTCATTTTGTAAACTCATTTCTTGTATCTCAAATCTGTTGTAACATCTTTCAACTGTCAATAAAACTACATTTCAAATCCCATTCTTCCTCATTGTGATTCCTGATTAGTTTCAAAGCATTCTTCGAATTGTTATTCCTGGAATTGCTATCAGACCAACACTGATCATGTATATATAAAGATAGTGACACTTGCGACTGGCATATACCCCAACTTGCCCAGACAAACTACACTATAATTCAATCATGGGCTTAGAGTAGCAAATCTATTACAATCTAATATAAACACTCGTAATACACCAACCGAGTTCATATTACCAAACTAGTAACAAATTCAACAAACATGAATCTTTCGCAAACTAAAAACTACAAACCATGACATGGAGCTTCACTCTAAGGGGAACGACAAAAGTAATCATAATCAGAAACCGCGCTACCATCAGAAAATTCATAATCTTCATAGAACCCATCAGAATATCCATCAATCAGATCATGCTGATCATACCCATCATCTCCATATGAATACATAATATTAAAGTCATAATACCCATGTTGAGGATTGAATCCACAGTTTTCTGTTGAATCATTAGGACGCTTAAAATCTTTAATCCGTTCTTTGCATAATTTTGCTAAATTCCCACTAAGATCAAGGTTAGAACACCTACGAACATCAAGGGATTCGAGATGAGGGCAGTTATTAAGAATGGCTTCAAGTCCCTTGTTAGTCATTTTATTACCAAATAGTTGTAAATGGCGTAATTCGGGCATAGTATTTGCAATGGCAATCGCGTCACCATCACATTCGATATGTGGTTGTCTGAATTCTTTGTTTAGTTTGAAGGATTTGAGATTAGGGCAATTATTTCCGATTATTTCAATGTCTTCTACATGAATTGAGATGTAGTAAAGGTGAAGGTTTTCTAACTGCGGTAGGTTTTTGACTGCGTGACTTAACCCATTGCTTGTAATGTTGCAACAGTTTGTAAGGGAAAGCGTCTGAAGCTTGCTTGATCTGTGCATAAGGTAGTCATGAAAAATCAGTAGATATACTATAAGGTAAAACTAGTAAGACCAAATAATCAATTTGTGAGATATAGAGCAAAGCACACGAGTCATTAGAGGTCGGCCCATACATACAAACAGTTTAGATATAGTAACAGTGTAACATGCATTAAAAAAAACCATAAAAAAGCATTGGCCATGCATATATACATTAACAGTGACAACATTTACCTAGCGAATTACCAATTCATTTGATGCGTATCAATTATTAATTTTACAACAGTATTAACAATTTGATTAATTGGTAACTTCTTTTTTAAACAAAGATTAATTGGCGACCACAATATTAATTGAATAATTGTACACCAAGGCGACGATGGAGCGTCTGCCACCACTTGCGGCGTCACCACTACCAAAGTGATTCTGAAGTAGATGTTGATGCAGTGCTGATGGTATTTTACTATTTTAGTTTGGTTTGCTGTATGAATATTCTAGCATAGCCGTACAAGGTTAAATTATTCATATTTGTGACAATTGTGCATGCTCAATGTTTATGTGTTTATCGTTTTGGCCTTAAGGCTCATTTCTACTTTGTGTAGAGAAATTTTCACTCAAGTACCTTGTTTCGTACATCAATTTGTTCTTACTGTCTTTATCCGTTACCTAATTAATTTTGACAACCTTAGTGAATAGCGAGTATGTTAAATTAAAAACCTATGACAGTCCGCTCCTATCATAGAATAGCATCAATTAAACATGGCGGATCACAAAATGGATTACTCAGTTTTGTCAAATGTCAGCAAAAAGTATACATTAAACTTTGTCCAACTAGTGTTGGTAAGACATGAAGCACGGAAGTCTGCCTAGAGCGTTGTAAGGGGTAGCAACTAGCAAGACATGAAAAATACTAAAGGTGGTTACATAACTTATAGAACGTTCAAATACACTAGCACAAACAAAGAATCATCAATACATGCAATGATTAGATCAGCCTTAAAGCACATTCAAAATTCCTTAAAACCATAAACAAAGTTAACGGTATAGATGATATGTAAACAGACACTACACATGTGAAAGGCATACCTAAATTAGAGTGAAAGCCCTAATGCGATTGTCTACAAGATTTCTCTTTTGTGCAAGGCATGCCAAATTGCCAAGTAGTGACCACTTTCAAGGATACTCAGCTGTCTCGAATTTTTATCCGAAATGAATTGACTAGCAGAAAAAGAAAACCTTAAACTTCTATCACATTCACTTTTCTCCAAACTCTGTATTACCGTTTTCTACATAAAATAGTAACGAACTATAGGTCAACTCCAAATTATAGTAACACGCTACCAAAATCATCAAAAATAGTAACTAACTTTTATAAATTGTGCAAAAGTAGTAACTTTCGCGCAATTATCTAATTACATGTTGACACGTGTCAACATGTCTGCACCTAATTGGTAAAAAGCTACTCCTATTGCACAAAAAATGTAAGTTAATAACTATTTTTGATGATTTCAGTAGACGTTACTATAACAGGGAATCGACCTATAGTTCATTACCATTACAGTAATTGCCTTTCAATCATTGTGCAATAAAAGTAACTTCTGCGCAATCATTTAATCACATGTTGACACATGTCAACATGTAATTGCACAAAACAAACTTTTTTTTGAACGGCTAACCCTGAACTCCGCCTGTACTTCCTCCTATTCCACCTGAAGGGGTAAAAGTCTTGGGTGGGACTCGAACTTGAGACATCCCTAGCCAAACCTCCCCTTCCCAAGACCCTAAAGAATCTTGGTGGCCAACTGAGCTAGCCTAGTTGGTTTTTGCACAAAAGAAACAATTATCAAATAAAATTTAAAAGTTAATTACTATTTTTATTATTTTGGTAAGCGTGTTACTATAATCAGCAATTGACCTATACTTCGTTACTATAACAGTATTACAGTAAGTATACAAACCTAACTACATAATCAACAAATCTCTACTATTTCCTACCTAACAAAGTATAAAATCGTCCCTAAAATTTGGCCCGTTTGCATGTTTCGTCCCACACATTTCGAAACTGCAAGGATCGTCCCTAAAGTTAACCTTTGAGGCATATATCGTCCCAAATATTTCGAAATGTTAGGGACGAAACATGCAAACGGGCCAAACGTTAGGGACGATACATGCAAATGGGCCAAACTTTAAAGACGATCCTTGCAGTTTCGAAATGTGTGGGACGAAACATGCAAATTGGCCAAACTTTAGGGACGATTTTTGCAATTTACTCTTAAAAATATATAAACACTAATACGATACGAAGAAATGTACCGTAGTGCAACTATAATTAGGAATTGACCTAGATTTCGTTACTACTATAGGTATGTTTGGCGAAGATAGCAGTAGCAAGACGCAGTAACAAAAACAGTAGCGGTAAGTTGTTTGTTTTGATAAAATGTTTGGTAACGTAGCTGTATAGTCATATTAGTAAGTGTAAACTGTAGTCGCTCGTAAATGCTACAAGAAGTAGCATTTGATTTGGAGTGTTTAGAAAAAGTAGGAAAGCTAGTTGCTTGTTTCCAAACAAGCATTTTGTGCAAAACACTAATCGCTAGTTGCTTCAAAACGCTCCTAAACGCTCGCTACCAAACATACCCTATAGTATTACATCCACACAAATCTACCTACCTAACAAAATTCTACCTAACAAACTATATAATCTACAATAAAAGTACTCGTATTAAAAAAATAAAATAAAAATTAATAAAATCGAAATGAATATACCGTTGGGAAATGTGATCAAGCAACTCGTCCGTACAAAAGCTGTCGAGACTAATATCAATCAATTCACCAGAGCTTCTATGAACCGCTTGTTTAGTCAAACTCACCAGATCGTAATCCGCATCCCACGCGTCGTCAGGTTCGGTGATGGCGATGGTCTTCCACATGGCTGGATGTTTGCAGATTTGGCGCCAAGTTAAGCATACTGTTTGTGTGCTGTTGAGGATTTCGACGGCGGGTAGGCGTTGGAGGATTGATGATGTGATTTCCGGTGGGAGTTCTAGCCAGTTTGGTGGTGGTGGTGGTTGTTCGGTGGAACTTGATGCCATTTGTAACGGTAGTGACTTTGGGGCTTTGTTTGTTTTGCTTTTTAGTGAAATGATTTTTTTAGGAAAGGTGGAGTTTGTAGAAATTGGAAATAGGGGCATGTTTGGTAAAATGGAAGGCTTCCACGCTGTTAGAGCATGTGCAAAGCTAACGCAATCCTTGCGTTAAAGAGCAAAATATGGTCGAATAACGCACGTTAAATGGAAGTTACCCGTTGCACATTCTTGCGTTAACTCCACGTTAACGTGTCACGTTAAGTGGCTAACGCCACGTTAAGCTGCCATGTTTGTAAAAAAAAAGAAAAAAAAAAATCAGTTTACCCCCCTAAATGAAGGAGTTTTTTTG
Organism: Artemisia annua; assembly: GCA_014162995.1. NCBI lineage: Eukaryota > Viridiplantae > Streptophyta > Magnoliopsida > Asterales > Asteraceae > Artemisia > Artemisia annua. Next base: position 203,505 of record LBNU01001236.1, on the reverse strand, counting down.
TAAATTGTTGTTGAGTTAATGTTGAGTTATTGTTGTGGGTGTTGAGTTATTGTGTTAAAGCTGACGTGGCGCTGAGTTATGTAATAACTTGGGTTACCATTGGGAGTGCTCTTAGTTGCAATTAAAGAACGGAAACACGGGGTGCCCATTTCATTCCTAACCCACTTCGATTCTATAAAAAAAGAGGATAAAGGCTGAGAATCGAAAATTTATAAAGGTTCATTCTCCATCCTTATTCTAGTTAGAATCAAAAAGTCCTCCTAAAAAAATGTGCACATATACCTATCATACGTGCAAAGGACATTCAAGGAAAAAAAAATCCTCAAAAAGAACATGATGACCTCTCAAACCATGTCATCCCCTCAATTACGTGTTCTTTATTACTGTTGTAATTATTCCTCAACAATGGTTATTCATCTCTTTGTTTTGTTTATGTATTTACACAAAAAATAGAAGAAACGAAAATTGTTAGCAAACCCTTTCGATTTGGTTGAAATCTCAATTTGTAATCATCTACCATGACTTGTTCGTAAATCATTGTGCCACTTTGATAACAATCTAAAGCTATAGGGTTTATCACTGTTGTAATTGCTCATTTGAATCTTTTTTGTTTATAGGGTAAAATACATAAAGATTTATTCATTCAAATCTGTTACAACATTAAAAATGGAGGAAAACGTAAAAACCGAACGAAAACATAAAAAACAGATGAAAACATATAAAAACGGAGGAAAACGTAAAAAACAGATAAAACGTTAAAAAACGGATAAAAACGTAAGAAAATGTATAAAACGTAAAAAAAAACGGACGAAAATGTATAAAACAGATAAGAACGTAAAAAACGGACAAGAACATACGAAAACGTAAAAAAAACGTAAAAAAATGGACGAAAACGTATAAAAACGGATGAAACGTTAAAAAACGGATAAACGTAAAAAAATACATACAAAAACGTAAGAAAACGTATAAAACGTATAAAAACGAATAAGTTCGAAAAAAGGGCTAAAAGAATAATATTTGGGTATTATTTCACCACTTGACGCGTAGTCGAGTGGTTCGGCCGCTCTGTTTTAACCTTGCCGACTAGGATTCAATCCTTGCTATTTCCCCTTTTTAATTTATTTAAAAAAAGGACTAGCGGTGCAAATACCGTTAACCCAGAAGACTAATGGTGTAAATATTTTCTGTCTCGTTATAAGATAATAGAGAAATAATTTGTACCATTAGTCCTTATTTTAACCGAGGGATATATATAGGTTAACTTTACTAACAGAGTGATGTATCTGTTGAAACTTTTGCGAGAGTGATGTATAGTGCGAAACATGGTAAACCAAATGGATGTATTTTAGAGTGTACTCTAAAAACATAATTTCAAAAGTTAGTTAATAAAATATTAAAAAGAATCAATGATAGTTATAAATTTTGAACATGCCAAAAGATAACCTACTTGCCTGGAATCACATTTTGCTAGTATTGCCCACATTTATTCATTTCTATTTTGTACCAAACAATTGTTATAAAGTTTGAAAGTATTCCATGAGTCCAAAAGTATCCAACCAATGGGCCCTAGATTGATTTATTTTATTTATAACATGTTTTAACTGCTCCTACACTATTGTGTGTAGATCAAACACTTATGTTTGCAAATCACATCGCAAAACAATTTTTTTGTACCATCGATTTGATTATATCCTTATTTTAAAGGTACATAATAACACCTTAAACGGTAAAGTAGATAAGGTTATAAAGATACAACAATCTAAAAGAACATGATGATAGCTTAAAGGTACATGATGATAGCTTAAACCTCAAATATTTGATGTCATACACAATGAGTACATGCCTACATGGTTATAAAGATATTACAAAGATGCTTCAATAGGACCCATAACCATCAACTATGATAACTTAACACTAGCTTCATAACATACAGTGGCGGACCCAGCCACAAAACCAAGATGATTCATTGATTTTGTCAAGACGAAAAACTCAACAGTTTAATATAGGGTCAATAAGTTTGATCGGGTTATGTCGGGTCGAGTAGGGTCCAGATTCAAAAAAGGGTACACCCAAATGAAACAAAGGTTTGCTTATGGACCGTGAAGGTTGGGATGTGTTAAAAAAAGATTTGCTTCTAAAGTAAAACATAGTCCCACAAAAACAGTTCTACAACATTGTTAATGTAGAAGTTAGTTGTAACTAAAATGATTAATTTTCTTTAGCAAGGTTAAACAAAAATCCTCTAGGATAAATTAACAAAGATTACGTGTCTGAAGTTCGTCAATCTAGGGTTGATAAATTACTATATATACTAAATAGCGTCAAATCGGCGCGTTCCTATTGGCTGACTTTGTTTTCATGCCTGTTTCTATGGCCCAGCCCAATGCTACTCTCCAGGCCCTATATATTATCCCATGTTTTCCCTTTTTTCTTTTTTCGCAAAAGTAACAGAAAGTGATAAAGCTTAGAAATACATGAGTAAAATAATGTAAGACGTAGAAAGTTGAATATATAAAGGGCAATCAAGTAAATTAAAACAACAAGTAGCTCAGTAAAAGCATGACACTACTTCATCCGGCTTTTATTTTTGAAGCTTCTTTTTCTACATAAAGGCTACAAGCTTGATATCCAAACAAGGCTAATTTTCGTACATAAGTTATCAGAACTGATTTGCCACCCCAAAACTATATTACCCCAATCGTGGATGCCTGTCGTAGATACGTACCGCATAAACATCGACCCAACCAGGGCACAAATACCTTGTTGAGTTTTTATACATAGACTCGGTAATTTGGATAAAGTTAATTTGTGTTTAACTATCTATGTATGAAACGAAGTGAATTAAAAGAAGCAAATAGAAAGTGAAAGGACCAAAAGCGTGATTGTAATAAAGTAAGAAGGAGTAAAGTGTAACTTGATAAAGTATATACTACGTATATATATTCTGTACCCACCCGAACCAATAAGCCTAAATCGGCATATATATATATATTTTTTTTGGAATCGATTTCTTGTGTTATAGTTAGAGAGCAGGGTACTGTGGCTGATGGCTCGAGCCATCAGCGATGACGCAAGTCGATGGCGCGAGGAACTACACTGGAGCTCGGCTGGTAGGCTGTGGAGCCGTAGCCACCACCTCACGCGGAAGGTGGATGTTCTCAAATGGATTCATGCAAACAAGGGATATAATCAACTAGAACTACTAGAAGAAGAAGAAGAACCCGTTGATACGGATTTGGATCTTGATGATGAAGATCAAGATATTATGCATCTCATGTTTCAATTTGAAAAACAAGACAATGACGACATAAAAGACCAAGAAGATGACCAAGATGACAATGAAGAAGAAGATAATGATTACTACGAGCTACCTAAGGCTACTCGTTGGATTGATCGAGATACGGGTAAATTTGTTAATGGGGTTGAGACTCGACCACATAAACGTAAAAGAGGAAAAAGAGATGATCTTGATCTTTGCTCCATCTGTCTTAAAGCTTGGACTACGGATAAAATACATCAAATGACTTGCGGGCACGTATTTGGGTTGTCATGCATACCGGGAATGATGGAAGGCGGCCGTTTCTCTTGCAAGTCATGCCCTCAATGCTACAAATTCTTCTCGTTAGACAGTGTTAGGCTTCTTCATGCAACTCGCCTTTGCATTCCAGCTGATCAAAAGGACTCCATTAGCAGACGCTTTCCATACAACAAAAAAGGATTTACTGCATTTAAGCTGTTAGAAAGTGACTTAAACTTCAAGGGTTGTTTGGTAAATTTGTGACTTGTCGTACAAGTTTGGTTAGAATTTGGAAACTAATCTATGACGGTTAATTTTGGCTATAAATAGGGATTGATAACATTAGTTTTCTTTGTACCTTTTGAATTAGTTTTTGTGTTGGTACCTTTGAATTTGTCTTTGAAATTTGTTTTGTATTTGGTTTGGTAATTTGGATAAAGCTTTCGTTTCGCTTGTTTAAATTGTTTATTTGTTTTGTTCGTCTTTGTATTATCAACAAGTGGTATCAGAGCCAGGTTCGTTTAGCTATGAAGAAAAAGAAGAAAAAAAAGAAGGATTTCGTTTTGGGTTTTTTCGCATGAAGGATCGATCTTTGTGATTTGAATAATTTGCTTTCGTGTAATTGGGATTCGTTTTGTTTAACTTTGTTCGTAGGTGGATCTGGACTTCAGAGCAGATTGGTTAATTTTTTGCAATTGTTTTGTTATCATTAGATATTGGGTGTTGGGCTTTTGGTTTAGATATTGGGCCTGTTAGATCATCTGCTCTTTTTTGTTCGTATTAGATGCCAAGGTTTGAAGAATTTGTTTTGTTTTGGGTTGTATTTGAATTTGGACCATAATTCTTATCGTAATAAGTGGGTCATTAGAATTATTATCCATATCATGTTGGGGCGTTTGAATTATTAGAGCCCGTTCGTCAAGTTATTATACAACTTGTATTTGTTTGATACTTGGATAATAAGTTTGAAGTTAGACCGTAATACTTATTGATAAGTGGGTCATTAGAATTTGAGTTGAGTCGTAATTCTTATTATATAAGTGGACCATTGGAATTTGAATTTGGTATTTGGAATTTGAAGATCGGTTTGATGTTTGAAGACTTGGTCATAACCAGGTCATTTGAATTTTGTTCGATCGTTTGTAATTTGTTGGTTTGAAATTTTGGATCTTCGTTTGTCGGGCTTTTGAAGTTGGTTGCCCGAATTTGAATGTCTTTGTTGAAGATCGTTTGAGCCGATTTGTTTGTTTGGTTGACCGAGTTCGAATTTGTCGGTTAACGTTTGATTGTTCGTTTTGAAGATTATCGGCGTTTGTATTTGTTCGGTTTGTTTTGGATCTTTTTTGGGAATCGATCGTTCGCTTTGAATTAGGCTAGTATCTCTAGCGTTTGGAATTTGGAATTTGGAAATTTGAAAATTTGAATTTGAAGACGAAGATTCGTTTGGTTTGAAGTTTCGAGTGGAGTTAAAGTCACGGTGGAGATTGTTAGAAAGTGACTTAAACTTCAAGGGTTGTTTGGTAAATTTGTGACTTGTCGTACAAGTTTGGTTAGAATTTGGAAACTAATCTATGACGGTTAATTTTGGCTATAAATAGGGATTGATAACATTAGTTTTCTTTGTACCTTTTGAATTAGTTTTTGTGTTGGTACCTTTGAATTTGTCTTTGAAATTTGTTTTGTATTTGGTTTGGTAATTTGGATAAAGCTTTCGTTTCGCTTGTTTAAATTGTTTATTTGTTTTGTTCGTCTTTGTATTATCAACATAAGCAATATCAACGGGAACTGCTGACAAATGCATATAACAATAGGTCTCATGCTTTGAAACAACGGGCTGATGTTTTGGCACGCCAGAAGGATGCTATGAAACGGCGAACTAAATTATTGAACAGGATGGCTAATACACAAAAACAGGCTGAGGCATTGCGATGTCGGGCTGATGAATATCTACGGAAGGCTGATGCATTTGGGCAGCAGGCAAAAGCATTACGTCAACGAGCTAAAGCATCGCGAAAACAAGTTGGTGCATACATGGAAAACATAAAGTTTTTTAAAAAAAGCTACAAGGAGTTATTGGGTTTGCATGACATAAGATCACAAATGAATAAGGAAGAGGATCACAAATTTACCGTTGGAAGCAAACACAGAATATAAACAAGAACAGCAAGAACAAGCACAAGCACAAGCACAAGAACCAGAACAAGCACAAGCACAAGAACAAGAACAAGAACAACAAGATAAAGAACAAGTAGATATGGATTTTGATCTTGACGAAGACGATGATGATGACGATGATGACGATGACGAAGACGTTGACGATGACGTTGATGATAAGGAGACAAGCCTGTTACCTAAGGCAACTAGTTGGATTGATGTATATTCGGGGTAAAACTGTTGATAGGGTAGAGGTGCCATCAAATAAACGTAAAAGGGATGAAGAAGAAGAAACTGTTGATGGGATAGAGGTGCCATCAAATAAATGTAAAAGAGATGAAGAAGAAGAACAAGAAGTAGAGTTGGAATTGGATCTTGATGATAATGATGATGATTTTGAACAAGTGGAGGAGATGACCTTACCTTTAGTCATAAGCAGGATTGACAATGGTAAAACTGTGCACGAGATTGAGGTACGGGTTATGAAAGATGATGACTTTATTGATGATTCCATGTATCGTGATGATGATGAACCAACCAATAGTAAAAAAGGTTTTGCTGAAGCCCTTGATTCTAGACCATCCAAAGATTCAAGCAAAAGCTCCTGATGTTTGTCCCATCTGTTTCAAGCATTGGACTGGTGACAAAAAGCATCGAGTTTGCTGTCTTCCTTGCGGCCATATATTTGGAGCATCATGTATAAAGAAATGGCTTCAAACCCACATATGTAGTCAGAGGTGTCCTCAATGCAAAATCATTTGCACATTGGATGCTGTTAGACCTCTTTATGCAACATCTTTTCGCATTCCCGCTGCTGATAAAGGTGCTGAGGATCAAAAGACACCCACCAGACGCTTTCTCTTGAACTACCTTGGAATGATCGCATTCCATAAGCTTGAAACTGCACGGCGGAATTTTGCATTGAAAAAGTGGTATGATGCTAAGAAACGGTTGGTTGGGGTTTTAGGGCGAAAGAATGAGGCAATGAAACGTCGGACTGAGTTATTGGACAGGATGAAGGCATTGGAACAGCAGGGTGGTTCATTGTGTCCGGCTGATGCATTGGGCACGTTGGCTGATGAATATCTGCGGCGGGCTAAAGTATACGAAGGGAGAGCTAAAGCATTGCGTCAGAGGGCTAAAGCATACAACCAGCGGTTTAATGCATGGCAGCCAAGATTGCTCTATTTTCACGATTGCTGCGATAGCATTCTTAAGCTTGGATGATGGAAGAACACTGCACAACATGCTGCAGCAGCATTGTATCACAAAGACTAATTTATTATGCATCAAAAGTTTGATGACTTTGTATCTTGTTTACCGTAACTTTATGTTTATTTTTTTACCGTAGTACTAATAATTGTGACCCGAATAATCTTTAATCTTATGCTTATTTATTATTAGTTAAAAGTAGGAGGACTAATATTGTTAATTAGAAACATAATAACTGATTTGTATGTAAATCGGTTTGGGCCAAGGAAGAGTTGCAACGGTTCAAAAGCAACGCTTCACAACCCATTTATACATTACGTTGTAATACGTTTTAGGGTTAATGAAAAAAACATAGATTTTACTTATTCAATTACTTTGCAACTTTATAATCGATCTAGAGAAAAGTGGGACAACAATTGGCATCAAGAGCAAGGATCATACATCAAGAATACATAGCGATTTCTGCATAACGAAATCAAGATCTATTCGAAAAAGAAGCCAACGAAAAACGCAGGAAAAGAAGGAAGAACAACTTTGTTTATTCCTTTCTTGAGCGAGAGAAAAACAGTTTGTTTTCTTGATCTTCCAAAGAAAACGAAACGAATTTTGAATAAGGAAATACGTAGAAGAGATAGTGCACAATCTGTTTTTACGTAGGGGTTGCAAACGCAAAACATCAAGCGTTATTGGTGTTGTGGAAGACGTGGAGACTTTGTGTAAAGAAAGAACGAACCGGTTTGATAGAAGGAACACAAAGCAGGAATCGTTGTTGTTGAAAAGAGACGTATACGTAGAGAATACAAGGAGTACTCAAAGGAGAACGTGTGGAGTTGTGTTGGAACGACACAAGGACAGCAACGAAGAAGTGCAGGAAAAACAGAAAACTAATACCCTTTTGGTTTGTTTTCGCTGCAAGTAAAAATCAAAACGAAGAGATTTTGATTCGAAAAGGATACCAAGGAAGTTGGTACCGAGAGGTTTGTGTGAAGGGAACCCAGGAATCTCAACGTGACCGAATTCAAGGGCGACACACAAAGGCAAAGAACGACGTGTAGTGTGGGAAGAAAGAAGTACTGTTTGATTTGTTTTGGGTCGAAACAAGTTTTTTGGCAACAAAAAAAACAGGCTGTGAACCTTTGTTGTAAAACAAAAAGGAATTCGACACATATAAACAAAAAAAAGGGGAGACTTTGGAAAGTCTATAAGACTCGGTTTAAAAAAAAGAAGAAGGAAGTAACAAATTAATTCGACTAGAAAGAAACAAGGGAAACAAAGTGGTCATTTGTTAGTTCGACGTATAGCAGAAAACAAGAAAAAATCCGAAAGCTTTGTTGTATAACTTGAAGTCGAATTGGAGTAAAAAAAGGGAACGAGTCAAAGAAAAAAAAAAAAAGAAATAAACGTGGGAATAAGAACAATAACGAGATCAATACGTATTCAAAACAAGTAACAAGTTTTCTTTCATATTTGGATTTCATTATAATATATAGAAATAGTATAGATATATATTTAGTTTATACTATTAAGAAATCCCGATAACTATTATTGATCCCGTAGTATTAAGAATAATTACATAATTCCCGTATTAGAAAATACCACACTAGGAATATAAATATAAAAAATTCCTTACGCACTAAACGGTGAAGATAATTAATTCCAAAAGAATGACGACCGTAGACGACAACACAAATACATCCAATGTAGTGAAACCCGTAACACCTATTGCACAATACCAATGCCCAAAATTGAAAAACACGAATTACACGGTATGGGCTATACAAATAAAAGTCATATTAGAAGCACACGGTTTATGGGAAACAATAGAACCTAAGGCAGGCGTAGAAATAGATGATAAGAAGGTTAAGTCAACCATTGCCCTTCTATATCAAGCACTATCGGAGGATGTAATTTTACAAGTAGCAACTTGTAAGACGGCCAAGGAATTATGGGATGCGTTAAAGAAGAGACACGTTGGAGAAGAGAAAGTGCAGCAAGCACGGTTACAATCTTTGATGATTGGATTTAACTCACTTCAGATGAAGGAAGATGAGACGGTGGATGCATTTGCAGACAAGTTAAATGGATATGTCACGAAAGCAAAAGAACTAGGGAAAACTTTAGATGAATCACTTATAGTTAGAAAACTATTAGACTCCACACCCGATAGATTCATTCAGATAGTAGCATCCATAGAACAAACAAGTGATCTAGATGACATTACCCTAGATGAGATCACTGGAAAACTCAAAGCGTTTGAGGAAAGAATAAGACTCCGGAAGGGAAGTCAAGTTGAAAGCCAGGAAAATTTATTATTCACACATGGTGAACACTCAGGAAAAGGAAAGAATTTTAGTAAACGTGGAGGAAAATCAAAATACTCACGAGGAAACTGGCGGAATAAATATAGAAACAACTCACAAGAGGGAAACTCAAATAATAAGGGAAATTCACATAAGAATACAAACATGGATTTGAGTAAGCTGAGATGTTTTAAGTGTAACAAACTAGGACACTTTATGAGTAAGTGTAGAGTGAAATCAAAAGCTCAGGAACAATCGAACCTTATCTTAGAAGATGATGAACCATCACTATTAATGACTACGCACGATACCATACACGAAGAAGTGTTGTTGAATGAAGGCCAAATTCAACCAGGAAAATATGCTTCAAAGGATGAAAGCATATGGTATTTAGATAATGGTGCTAGTAACCACATGACGGGAACAAAGAGTCATTTTAAGGATATGAATGAAAACATAACAGGACGAGTACGTTTTGGAGATGGATCATATGTACAGATAAAGGGAAAAGGCTCTATATTGTTAGGTTGTAGAAACCAGGAACAAAAGGTAGTAACAGATGTATATTATATACCAAACCTTAAGAGCAACATACTAAGTCTAGGACAACTTACGGAGATAGGTTGTAAAGTTATAATGGAAGGAAATAAACTGACTTTGTATGATAAGAGCAGAAAATTGTTGATGAAAGTTGAAAGATCCAAGAATAGACTTTACAGTATTAGATTACAAATAGATACACCTATATGTCTCTTAGCAAATGTAGATAACCAAGCATGGTTATGGCATGCTAGATTAGGTCATCTAAATTTTTACGATATTAACAAGATGACTAGCAAGGGTCTAGTGGATGGAGTACCAAAAATAAAACATGCCGGACAAATTTGTGATGCATGTTTATTAGGAAAACATAGTAGAACACCATTTCCAAACCAAGCTAAATTCAGATCAAAGAACCCGTTGGACTTGATATATGGAGATCTTTGTGGTCCTATTAGTCCAGCAACACACTCAGGCAAGAAATTAATATTCTTGTTAGTAGATGATTGTACACGTTTTATGTGGGCATACTTTCTAACTTCGAAAGACCAAGCATTAAGTACATTCAAAGAATTTAAGCAAAAGATAGAAATGGAAATGAGATTGAGAGTAAGAATGCTAAGAACAGATAGAGGAGGTGAATTTACATCGAATGAATTCACTAAATATTGTAAAGATAATGGAATAGCGAGACAGTTGACAGCACCTTACTCACCACAGCAGAATGGAGTAGTGGAGAGAAGAAATAGGACAGTGTTATCAACTACGAGAAGTATGATGAAAGCCATGAAGTTACCCTTAACTTTTTGGGCGGAAGCAGTGAAACATGCTATTTACATACTGAATAGGGTACCTACAAGAGCCCTGATAAATAAAACTCCATATGAGGCACTATATAATAGAAAACCAAACTTAGAAAACCTAAGGATATTCGGATGCACAGCTTATGCAAAAATAACAACACCTCATATAAAGAAATTGGATGACAGAAGCACACCAATGATCTACTTAGGAGTAGAGGAAGGATCAAAAGCATGTAGGTTATATGATCCTATAGCCAAGAAAAAACACGTTAGTAGGGATGTTAAGTTTATGGAAACAAAACCGTGGGACTGGAACACAAATGAGGAAGATACAAGGACACAAGACACATCTTGGACTAGTTTTGTGTTAACAGAAGTTGACACTGAAAATACTACACCAGTCAACATGTATCACGAACCAACCAATACTGATGACATGTATCAAGCACCAAACAACTTTGATGATACATATCAAGAACCGGATCAGACACAAGAACCTAATACACCAGTCACACCACAAACTTACACCTACCATCCTAACTCAGAGGAAGAGGATGAAGCTACTATTAGTTCTTTAGAGAACTCAGATCAGAGATATGATCATACACCAGTACGAGAAATGAGAAGCTTAGCAGAAGTTTATGAAAATGCACCTCATGTTGAAACACCTAGCTTATTCTTCACTGAAGAAGAACCTCGTAACTATAAGGAAGCATCAGCAGATAAGAAATGGATTGAGGCCATGGAGATTGAATTGGATTCAATAAATAAGAATAAAACTTGGATTCTTACTACATTGCCAGAAGATCAAAAGGCAATTGGACTCAAATGGGTTTTTAAAACCAAGCGAGATGCACAAGGAAAGATCATAAGATACAAGGCGCGTTTAGTAGCAAAAGGATATGTACAAGAACAAGGAATAGACTTCGATGAAGTATTTGCACCAGTTGCTAGGATAGAAACAGTACGGTTAATATTAGCATTAGCAGCACATAATGGATGGCAAGTTCATCACTTGGATGTAAAATCAGCATTTTTACATGGAGATTTAAAGGAAGAAGTCTACGTTACACAACCTGAAGGATTTGTACAACCAGGAAATTCAGGAAAAGTGTATAAGCTTATTAAAGCTTTATATGGATTAAGACAAGCACCGCGAGCTTGGAATATGAAGCTTGATCAAACATTAAAGTCTTTAGATTTTAAGAAGTGTAATCTCGAGCAAGCAATTTATACAAAGAGAAACAAGAATTCTACAATTATAGTTGGAGTTTATGTAGATGATTTGATAATAACGGGCACTCCAAAGAGGGAAGTAGAATTGTTTAAATCCCAGATGGAACAGAAATTTGAAATGAGCGACTTAGGATTATTAGCTTATTACCTTGGGATAGAAGTTACGCAAACAGGAGGAGAGATTACAATCAAGCAAACAGGATACATTAACAAGATCTTGAAGGAAACAAATATGATGGATAGTAATGATACGAAGATACCAATGGATCCCGGTACTAAGTTGGTCAAGGCGGAAGATGGAAATACAGTTGACGCAACTTATTACAGAAGTTTAATTGGAAGTCTCAGGTACTTACTACATACAAGACCAGATCTTAGTTATTCAATCGGACTACTCAGCAGGTGGATGCAAGAACCAAAGGAACATCACTTGAAGGCAGTAAAGCAAGTAATCCGATATATTAAAGGAACAAAGGAGCATGGAATAATTTACAAGAAAGAAGGCGGCTGCAAGATTACAGGTTACAGCGACAGTAGTTATGGAATCAACACCGATCAAGGAAAAGGAACTACTGGCATAGTATTTTACTTTGGAGAGTCACCCATTACTTGGTGTACTCAGAAGCAACCGACAGTGGCGCTATCATCATGTGAATCAGAATTTATGGCGGCTACTGCAGCAGCATGTCAAGCCTTATGGTTGAAAAGATTACTTAGTGAAATAACTGGAAACGAAGAAAAGAAGATAACGCTGAAGGTAGACAACGTTTCAGCAATAGCACTTGTGAAGAACCCAGTTTTTCATGGAAGAAGTAAACACATTGACATTCGCTATCATTTCATTCGAGAATGCGTAGAGAATGGACACATCAATGTAGAACATGTCAGCGGAGAACTACAAAGAGCAGATATATTGACAAAGGCTCTACCAAGATTGAAGTTCACGACAATGCGACAAATGCTCGGAGTTCAAGATTTAACTAGAAGCAACGATCAAGATTAAGGAGGAGAATGTGACCCGAATAATCTTTAATCTTATGCTTATTTATTATTAGTTAAAAGTAGGAGGACTAATATTGTTAATTAGAAACATAATAACTGATTTGTATGTAAATCGGTTTGGGCCAAGGAAGAGTTGCAACGGTTCAAAAGCAACGCTTCACAACCCATTTATACATTACGTTGTAATACGTTTTAGGGTTAATGAAAAAAACATAGATTTTACTTATTCAATTACTTTGCAACTTTATAATCGATCTAGAGAAAAGTGGGACAACAATAATAATTCATCAAAAGCAGTAGGTTTTTGAGATGTTATGTCTTGTATCGGTTTTTAGATGAATGTTTGTATATAAGCAGTAGGTTTTCGGCTAAACATCTATCTAATAGTGACTTCATTACTAAATTATGTTTTTCATACTAAGAGATTCATACTTAACACTTAAGTTCTGGAAAGACATATCTATAAAATGCAGCGCTAGAAAGAGGCGAAGCATTTCATCAGGACATAACATACCATAAATGCCAAGACTAGATATACAATTTAAGTAATATAAACAAGTTCTATTTTGCAGGGGAGGGGAATGATGAACATGTAATAAAAAATCAAAAACAACTTTCTGCAATTAAAATAAAATGTTTACATCAGTAGCAATACTACATCCATACAGAAAAAATGCCATAATTAACGAGTACAAATATTGTCATAATCAGTTTCTTATCAAATAACAACTACTAGCCATAAGTTGTTCCTAATTCTACAAGCATAAGGAAGGTTAGCCTTTGGTTATCACTACATATTATCGGAGTTTAAATGCTCAGAGGAGCCAACAAGAGTCACTCACACTATCTTCATTCTTATAAATCAAATGCAAGCCTTCTGCACAAACCGAGATCAACGTTCCTTGATTTCTTGACATGCTTAAAAGTAGCACCAGGGCATGTCTCAGCAATACCAGTGAGCCGAGAAGCACTAGGGGGTGTCGTGAGAACCAGGTGCAAATGGATAAAAAACACCTGCTTTTGGGGTACTTGGGCAGTCATCATCTTCATTCATATAAATATTATCACCATTCTGTAGCAATCCTTTATTAATTATTATCAAGAATCGATGGTGATGTCGACAGATTAGCAATATCGTCTGTTTCCATGTCAGCAAACTTGTTATCTAATTTGCTTACACTTTTGCATAAAATACTTGCAGTAACACCTGGCTGGTCCGTACTGGTCTTTGCATCCATTACTTTCTAAAACAAAATTGACAAACTCACTCCTGCAATTGTAAAAAGTTGTGTTACAGCTTAGTAAACATTTGTTTACAACATTGTAGAAAATGTTAAATAAGATCACTCCGTAGTGCCTTAGCAGCCAAATAGGTATTAGGTATATCCTAACGGCCGTTTCCTTGAACATATATGTAAATCACGGATATCTTTTAATTAGGTAAACATATAAGAACCAATCTGTGTTTTAATACCAGTGGAAATAGTGCTTTTTGATACAACTACTACTGCTCTATGTAATGTGTTCCATCGTACAAATTAACACATATCATTCATCGTTATATTATAAGTCGGAGCTTATATTTTTATAAAGTTGTTTGGCGAATTAGTTAGAATTGAAGCTTTTTAATGTAAAATCGGAAAAAAANAAAAAATAGATCAAATTTTGTGTGATAATCCACTATATTTTAAATGGTATTTAAATAATTTGATTAACTATAAGTCACCGTTTCAGCTAGTTTGGGCTTATGGAGGCTTATGGCTTATAAAAGCTTCCATAAGCATGTGCAATAAATAAAGCTAAAAGATCAAGCCCCTGTAAGCTCTTATAAGCCCCACACTAAACACAAGTGTTACGCGCTATGTGGAAAGGGAAGATCGCTCGAATCGCCCTATTGCCAAAATTGCACACATTGCAGTTTAAGATTTGTTGGAAAGTTAAAAAGAGAAAAAGTCAAAGAAAGAGCAATGAAATAGGAAAAAACATGAACCATAAACCAACCAATATCCAATGAGACCAAACACCACAGAAGCCATTAAAACATTAAATATTAATTAAACAAATTTTGAAAGAAAGGAAAGGCTTAGGCTGATCTTTGAGAAATAAAAAATAAAAAAAGAGAGGGAAAACTTTTAATTTCAACCCTCTCTTCATTCCTCTGATCATTCTCAGATCACCATCATACTTTTTGCTTTTATTTTTATTTTCTATGTTATTTTAATTGTTTATAGATATGGATAAATTTAGAGATAAAAGACCTCCAGATATTATTGCAACATCAACACATACACAAAATTATGATGATGCTGCTTTAGAAGGTAACCAAACAATCTCCTTAATGTTTCACCATTCGACGTTTTCATTCTGTTGACACGATGATGGTAAGGAAAAGAAAATGATATAAAACAATCCATTTGCGTAATACAAGGAAAATGTGAGATACAAAGAAAATAATGCATATAGATTGATATGTATAATGATGAGCGAACAAGGACCTATAGCGTTCTAAATGTTGGTGTCACAAGAACAATCTATTGGCCATGCATAATGTCAAACGGGGCGTAATTCTTAATTTCAGAAAAACGGTCAATTCGCAAACCACAAAAAGTACAAATGCTTACTAATAATAATCATGTGTTATGTTGTGGTATGCATTAGGTGTTGCTGCAAATGTGAAGCTTCTATTAAAATTAATTCAAGACCACAAGGATGCCTGCAAGACACAAAGAAACGATGGAAGAAGGATGTTAAGGGTGGCAGGAATGATGACCATCCTTGACATGGTTCGGACCAGGATTCAAAAATGTCAATCTTTTGGAACCAAACGGACGGAATTACCAAGGATGAGTCCAATTCAGAGCCCAAAGGATAAAAGGTTAAACGAGGCATTCATGGTTGATGACAAAGAGAACCTAAAGAGAGAGCTCAATGCAAACCTTGCTGCACGTAAGAGTCTCGAGATCATGTGCTCGGGTTTAGGGAAAGAAAAGGAGATAATGGCGGGAGAGTTAGCAAAAAAAGCACATGAATTAGCAGAAATGGAGGAACATATAAATGACCTTAAAGCACAAAACGAGACGTTGTTGGAAAAAGTGCATGAATGTGCAGAAGTTCACAAGGATGACGAGAAAGAGAAAGGAATACAAGGAACTATAGAGCTTCAAGAACGTAATAAGTCCCTTTCCAATCAACTATTGAAGTCGTTAGACGGGTACAGGTCAATGAAGAGGAAGTTAAAGGAAGTGTGTGATGAGAATACAGCTATGCAGTCAACAATGGAAGAAATGGGAGTTAAAGTTAGTGCCAGTTTAGAGAAAATTCGAAACTATAGGCAGCATCTCAAAACAGAAAGTGATGAAATTGCAGATATTGAAGAAGGGATATCAGAATTAGAGCATATGTTCAAGTGTTTTGAATTGAACGAAAAAAAGCATGGCAAGAAGAGCATTGAACCAGTCCACACAAATAGCACAGCAACTTCTTGTAAAACTGTTCCAAAACAAGAAATACAGTCATAGAAGATACCACATAACAACACCTTTTTGTACATTCACTAAAAGGGAATCAGTTGTAAGATTTATACTGGAATGATAGGTCTTATCCTGTGTACTGTTCCTTGTAAAATGTATCATAAAATTAAAAACTCAAATATTATGTTCCAGCGACTAGCACAAGAGCAAGTTTAAACAAACAAAGAGAAACAAACTTACATAATTTATAATTAATGCCGAAGTGTGGAATAAATTCAAGCATGATCATATTATATACATGTTTCTGATAATAAACTGCATGAAGTTCAGCAAATTTAAGGACAAAAGTAATCTCTAGTCAAGATTTTGCAGCTTACAAGCAGCAATGGAGTTCAAAATCCATGAGTTGCTTACGGCTACAGCGCCACATGATTTTGCAAGAGCCTCTGCATCAGACTTTCTTTGGCTCAAAACCAGGCTTTGCTTGTTTGCTTTTAACTTATCAGGAAGCTCGAGATTGTAAATTAGGAACTGCTGTTCATTATTTATTGGTATCGGCTTCCTATGCAGCACTATGCCTCCAGCAGCAATAATAAGGTCATGTAAATACCCCTTGTAAGAAGCTACAAAGTCTCCAGTAAAATAGAACTTCATGCCATTGAAAAGTTTTGGTTCCTGCAAAAGATTGTAGGTGAATAAGCAACATTATATAATTACATCGTATCAGAACTGAAAGGGTAGACAGAACTGAACCTTGTTTAATAACCTAGACCGGCCAAGTTTAGGACCACCCTTAAATCCATGAATGTCAAGATTAATTTCATAGAGCTGTTCATCAACAGGTTTCTTGACCTCCAAGCAAGCCTTAATCCCTTTTAAGATGCAAAATGAAGACAGTTTTAGAAAAGTTCCAAGTAGCTGATCACAATTATAATTTTGCTAAATATATTGGGATAACTATGCTTACATTCGATATTGAGTATCCACTTCCCCTCTATAACACCCATCAAATATTTGAGGGTTCTTCTACATGCCCCATTCTCATCTACCGATGCAATGACGTGGGTGACCCTGGAATCCCATGTCTTCAATATTGTGACACCAGATAACTTCTCGAACTTTGCAATAGTTTCCTGTAATACATTTAGCAAGTGAGTAAAAACTGGATATTCGCATCAAACTAAATATACAAAATGGTTGTCTTACCTTCTCAGTGCTTGTGAGAGCTGAGCAACATAGAACAACTTTTGTGAATAACCCATGTGAGTCCCAACGAGAGATTGCGCTAATGGTATCAACGGCAGGAACTTGATTTTGTTTAATGGAAGCTTGCCTGTTGCAGAAAATCCAAGTGTCAAGATGAGTAAGCCTCTAATAAGTGCAAAAAGGTTGTTAGACCATATAACTTCATACCTTTTTGGAACAGATTTCTTTTTCTCTTTCACTTGAGAGCTGCATGTTTCATTTGGCAGCTTTCGAGAGGCATGAAGTGGGCATAACATGACAAAGTTTTCCTGTTTAAAAAAAAAATAATAAAAATAAAAAATATATATATATATTTAGAAAATCTCCTTTGCATATTTTTTTTTAAATTTAATATGAAATGTTGATTCACACCTCATCCCATCTGCATTGTGGTGTTAGCTTTGCACAAGTGAAATGAAAGCTCCTATGACAACTCTTTTCATAGCAACCAAGCGCTGCACCTTTTAATCCACAGCAGGAACACTTAATCCTTTTGCTCCTGGCCAACTCAGCCTCTAGATTAACAGCAATATCATCTTCAAAGTATACATTAGGAGCCCTGCAAACACTTTCTAGTTTAGTCTACCAATGAAAGAGAGAAACAAAGACATTGTTATATATAGAACAAAATGATATTTCCAAAAAACTACCACTCTGTGCAGTTCCTATGTGCATGGATGGCACTTGCCACGCCTTCATGGTCCAATGCTATAGGCTTTCCTTTGAGATAGTGAGTCATGCATCCAGATATCTGCATTATTCATACCTCTAATTAAGATGTGTGCCTTCTTAACAGTTGGAAGATTATAAGAGCTAGCAAAAAAGCAATTGGTACTGAAAAGAAACTAAACATACATCTGATTCTTCTGTAGACTGGCAGAAAGCACAAAGCATAGCAGACATGGTATCACATTTACGTAAGAATGGTGCATTTGAATTTAACTTCCCTGTAGGAACAGATTTTTTCTTGGAACTACAGTAAACTTCCTCAAATGGTTGGCTTGCCTTTGTAGCAACATTTTCAGAAGGTGTTGGTCTGTCATTAACTGGTTTAGCCTTCAAGCTTTTGTCTGTAGAAAATGTCACCCTTTTAGAAGTTTTCGGTTCCTTAGAAACCTGGCCTTTGTTGGTTGGTTTTATGGAAGCGCGAGCTTTTATTTCACTATCAACCGAGGAAGGCTTATTTGGCAACTGAGAGATGAACTCATTGTTGATTCTTATGCTGTTAGTACTTTTACTTGGATCTTGGGTTTTTGACCTTTTGACCCTTTTTCTATGCTGCTGATTGGTACTCTCCTTATCGTTTTTGTCAGGCAGACCAACTGTTGCATCTCCATGTTTAGAACCTTCTTCATCCAAATTAGTTGTAACCTTTGATATCAAAGCTTCAGTGGATGAAGTATCAACAGGAACCTTCTTGCCTCTTTTACTATTCTGTTTCTTACATTTCACCAACTTACTAGTGCTGTTGCCTTTATCTTGATCAGCTTTTAGTGATAGAATATCGATTCCAACAACGTCATCTGTGCCACTCTTAACTCTCTTCTTTTGAGTATTTTCTGCAGTCTTTTTAGTTCTCTTCCTGGACCCTTTGACTTCAGCTGCATGGTTTACCTTTTCTGTTCGGCATGAGGATAACATGGGTAAAACCACTTCTAATTTATCAGTCTCCATCTCTGTGGTCATGTTATCGTGGTTCTCCATTATGTGTCCCTTCTCTTGAACTCCGTCATATCCATCAGATACTTTGTCCTGTAACCCAATTCCAAATTAAGTTGCGTAAATATTAAGAAAGAGGGGTATGACACATATGAGAAGAAATTAGTTTTAATTCTGGCATGCTAAAACAATATACAAATTACTAAGTATAATACCTGCATTTTCACAGGGCTCGCACAAAGCTCGGGAGAGCAAGGTTTTTGAGTCCATTCAAACATCTCACTGTCAATATTGTTGGCATCCTGCAATGAGCACAGTCAGAACACATTAATATCAAGTAATAATACTTATGTTGATAACAACTCAAATCCGTGGCTCAAATCTGTTATGACAAGTTTCAACATTTGACTCTATATGATTGAACAGTAAGACGATAAAAAGGAATTGAAAAAGGAAATAATGCCCATGAAATAATCAATACCATAACAACTGCCATTAACAAACTACCAAGACTTGAATCATAACAAACTAATTACAAAGTTACCTTTGAGGCAATTTCACGAGGAGTATCATCATCAGAACCCATGAGATCACTGAAGCATGGAGCATCTGGTGGTGAAACATTCTCGAATGGTGTAAGCTGAGTTGTTTTTTCAGAATCTTCCTCATCTCTGTGCCAAAAGAAAGGAGAAAACAATGCTTCACCAGTCTCATGTAAATGAGCACCGTCTTCTGGTCCAGGCACGTTACTTTGAGTTCTGTCTTTAATAAGCTCACTTCTATCGCATTCACGATTAGGAGGTCTTGTTGGTGTCTCTTGTGGATGATGCAATGGCACCTGAATCCTTTTCTTTGTGGTAAAAGATAGTCTCTCAGGTTCTGAGTTACATCTTTTAGCCCTCTTTGAGGTTTTACTCTTGTTGGTTGTATTATTGTGTGTGTTTGGTGTATCTTTGCAAACTTTCTTGGTTTTCTTGCTTCTACTAACACTCTCGTACTCTACTTGATTTTCAATACCTAAGGAGCCAAATGATATAAGTCTAAACATAGTCTGAATAACATTTACGGGTGCACTAATAAGGTGGACATGTGTCTCATATATGAAACAGGAATACTCTAGAAGATAGATCCACTGTGATATCCATCAGAAGTAAGATTGATCAGCAATTCATTGGCCATCCGAATTTTAAATGTCAAACTTGTAACTTTTACACCTTATTCTACTGTTTCAACGCAAACTCTTTCTCTACTTATCAATTAATTTTTGTACTATGTCATAAGATACAGATACGCAGTCTTAAAACCACAATTAAACAAGATAAATACAACACTTTCTGTCTTTTAATCACCTAAGTACTACTGTATTAGGTAATGTATCTGGATATGCAGGCAAATGATGAATGATATATAGAACTTATAAGCTTTATCATACTGTAAAGTAAAGCCATGTTACACTCTAAGTTACTAGATATGTTTCACATTCTCTGAACATGTATAGTGTATCCCCATTCCCCAATGTTTAAAGACTTGTCCAGTCCATGTACCGTGATATATGATGTGCACATTCAAGTAGCCCTGATTTTAACTAAAATATGTTTAAGACTACAGTTACAGAACATAATCACTGAATCCCTATCAGAATTGAATATAAGGCATGGTTCCGAGCTGATTAGCAACTGGAATGACCACTTGGCGCCAGCTTTAAAGACACCATTCAATGTATAAACGTTCAACACATAAACATTAACTATAAGCAAAGACATTCTGCTACGTAATATATAAGACAACCAAACCAATACCTGCAGTTTGAGGTTCGGTTTGAGTGACTAGTATATTCACCCCTGAAGAAACTTCCATGCTCTTGTAAATGCTCACCAAAGTATCCATGTGAGGCGCGGGACGAACCTCTGAAACATAAGATATTTCAGCACACGTCAACGAAAATATTCACACTTAAAAACTCTATATGATAACACGTAACACGTTATATAACAAACAAAAAACCATAACAAACACAGCATCTTAATTTCACACAGTGCAATCTTCTATAATAAAACATGAGAAACAAGCCGGGTGTT
Source organism: Artemisia annua (assembly GCA_014162995.1). NCBI lineage: Eukaryota > Viridiplantae > Streptophyta > Magnoliopsida > Asterales > Asteraceae > Artemisia > Artemisia annua. The sequence goes on along the minus strand of LBNU01001236.1, from coordinate 182,289 downwards.
TGGGATTGCGTTGTTATGAAAAATGCGATAAGCACTTTCTTCTAACAGCTTGTTAAACACTTCTCTATGGTTATTTGTGTTTTTCAAACGCGATACTCAGTCCCAAAACACAATCCCAAACACCCACACTTTTTTTAACAGCAATCCCAAACACCCACACTTTTTTTAACAGCAATCCCAAACACCCTCTAATACATAAGCTTCTATATCTATTACAACTACAAATATCATACAGTATCAATTTGAAGACCTGATTCTAATAAAACTTAAATAAAAGAAAATGTAAATAAAAAATACCTCTTCGGCGATAAGGAACTTTGCAAACAGGACACGTCGAATCGGACTTCATCGATTTCTCAATACAAACACTGAAAATTAATCATAAAACAACGAAATAAACATCTGATCTTATTTTATAAAATAATCCCTTCCATACAATAAAAAATATTAAATCAAATAAAGAGCTTACTTGCAAAAGATGTGATTACACGTAAGCGAAACCGCAGACTTCAAAAGACTCAAACTGCGAAACAAAAAAAAAAAAAAAAAAAAAAAAAAAAAAAAAAAAAAAAAAAAAAAAAAAAAAAAAAAAAAAAAAAAAAAAAAAAAACATAAAAACTAATCATAAACATTTGATAATCATTAAATCGAGACATCGAAAAATGAAATGAAGTGAATTAGAGTGTACCAGATGGGGCATTTGAGTTCTTCAGCCATACGTATGAGGTGTGAAGTGGTTTCCATTGTTTGGATCTGTGATGTGAAATTGATGATAATGAATAGTGATGGGTTTTGTAATGGGAGATTAATTGGGTGTGTTTTGAAAATGAAAATTTTTGGGTGAGGCGGGTGTTTTTTTATGGGTGATTTTGCGCGGTAATTGAAGATGTGGTTTGAATTTTTTGGAGTCAAAACGTATCAAGAAAGTTTCTTTTTATATTCAACTTTCATTTCGGAATAATCTATAACATTTGGGGGCTGTTTGGTAGATGGGTGTGGGGTTTGTGGAATCCTTATCCCGGAATGAGGATCGACGAAAGAATTTTATTTCAATCATGTGTTTGTTTAAGATGTACATCTTTCAAATATGTGAATGAAATATATATATGTTTCATACTTCATATCACGCAAAAAAAGAAGGTATGGTTCATTCGTGAGGGGCCACATTATACCTATATCATACCCATTGTGATTCATGCATATACCAAATGTACCTTAATTGTTTTGTTGATATTTTGTTACTTGGTTTTTACTATGCACAATCAAAAATGTGAAAATCGAATCCATAGCAAGTAGCCCGGATTTAACCAAGATCGGAAGAAAGTGGTGGGACCACTTTTTGGTTGTGTGTAGATAGCGATTGGGACCATTATTTAATTTTATAAAAATAATAAAATTTAATTTAAAGTAATAAAAAAATTTATTACTCCGTATAACTTATAAAATTGATTTTATTTTTCCTATATCAAATCCAAATCCAAATTCTAAACCCGTCTACAAACCAAACCAAACCAACCCTTTTAGGGATTTATTGAATGTTAATTTTTAACAAAGGATAATTGATATGCCCTATATAATTCATTGACTTCTTTAAAGATTGAGATCCGATTGAACATTAAAGGTAATGTTGAGATTTATGTAACTAGAGAGAAATAAGTTAATCACCTATTGTGGGACCTTTATTTTGCTCCAATAAACTTTATTTCACGACAAAACTAACATTACCTTTCATGTTTAAATAAAACTTTAGAGGATCCAGATCCCTTATTTAATTGGTCTCAACACAAAAGAAATATAATTAAAACCATAAATATCATTTTAGATTTGTAGAAACTAAAACCAAAATATTTATTATTGTTGCTACCATTGTCATTGCGAACTAGTTAGGACATCCGCATTGCATATATCAATTTTGAGTGTTAAATAGAGTGACAAATAACCATTATACTATTTTACACCAAAAACTCTACAACCAATTAAACTTGCTTAAAAAAACTAAAATGCCATTTAATTGGCTATATCTCCATTGTCTACATAAGTGTGTCTTTTAATTGATTATTTTATTGGTGCGAGGAGACATAATATGTATATGTTCAAAGACACACTTACTTTAAACCCACAATCCTCACAATGCAATTGAGAGTTGAGTTAGCGTCTAAACCTTTACTGAACCATGCCACCTCACTGCATTGGAGATGGCCTTATAATGTTGTCAATTTGTCATAACTCACAAACCAAACAAATGACAGCATGTCGATAATTAAATAGTAGCTATAAAGGTATTTTATACACAATACAATTATAAATACAAAATCTTCTAAATACTAATTCATTATCATGAATGTGGAACCGTAGGGGGGGTGAATACGGTTTCTTCGGCTTTTTAGATGTTTAAAAACTTTAAGTCAAAGAGAACACCAAGTGGTTGTATAATAATCTAATAACCACTAGCACAACCAAAGTATATAAAGCAAGTAGAAGACACCACGATATATACTGGTTCGGGATGGGGGGTTTATACCATCCGTACGTCCAGTTGCGAATCCGCGACTCCGATACTATTCACTAGTCTAATCCTTTCGGTGGACTACAAACCGTTACAATTCACTCCACCGATATTCACCAATATCGATGCTCACAAAGAAGGAGTTACTCCCCAACGGTATTCCGCCCTCGGAAACCGCCCAAAAGAATCACGCGATTCGACTTCACCTAAGGATCACAAAGATCACTATCAAGACTTCCTACCGGAAGTATCAAACCCCAACTAGATCCCCAATGATCTAGGCTTGGTCACCAAGACACAAGACTTCCCTTACAAATAATTGAATGAATGAATGAATATATGTTTGTTCAACCAAGCCCTAACCTAACCTAGAGACTCGATTGTAATAGAAAGGGTATAAGAAAGAAGACCTTCGACACAATCACAAGAGTGGATTAGGTTCTTGTGATTCTTCCCTTGCAAATAGATGTGTTCTTTCAAAGATGTTAGTATGAAAATCAAGAACACAATATTAGAGATAGAGATAGAGATTTGAGAGTGTTTAGAGAGAAAGAATCTAGAGAGAAAGAATAATGGCAAGGGGTGAGGAATACAAGAGGCAAGCGTGGTATTTATAGGCCAAGAACCCAAACTTGGGAAAATTTACCGAGGCCGGCGCGTCACCCGCGCGTCAACGCGCGGGCAGCGCGCCAGGCGTCTGTAAGTTTTTCCCAAGTGTTGGGTGTTTGGATCTTATAAATACCTATCTTTGCTAAACCCCCAGTTGTACTTCACACTAAACCTTAACATTAATCAATCTAAGGTGTGCCAACTCAAATAGCCAATTAGAAAATGCTTTGTGAAGTGTTTATAAGAAAACCAATTTACCAAAGGTATAAAGTGTGGATAGGGTAATTTGGAATGGGTAGAAGTGTATCTCCTCACATGGCATAGAAAAGAGAGCAAGAATATGCCAAGGTATATTCTAATGCTTGGGGGGAAGAATGAGATGGAGGGTTGAGATTAGATGGTTTGAATTGAATGGCTAGGATCAAAGGGAGCCTCCCTTGGTTTTTCAAATTATTTGGCATGTGAGGAATATAGAGGGTTGAGATGAGTTTATTTGAAATAGATGGCTAAGATCAAAGAAGCTTAGGTTTGGATTGAGAATGGATATTCCAAAGGAATATGCTTTGCTTGGGGGAAAGGGGAAATCAATGGTTGAGATGGTTTTGGTTTGAAATGGATGGTGAGGATCAAACACATGTGATGGAATGGAGAAGAAGAAAGAATATGCTAGTGGAATATTCCAAATCATGGGGGGAAGAAATAAGATGGATGGTTGAGATGTGTTTGGTTTGAATTCAATGGTTGAGATCAAAGGAGCCATATTTGGGATTCAAATTAAATCCCATGTGTTGAAATTGGAATGTTGAGATGTGTTGTAAATGAATGGATGGTTAAGATGTAGTATGTAAGGGAATATGTAAGAGTGTAAGAGATTGTGTAAGAGAATATATGATTTGGATATGATTGGATATGGTTGGATTTGTCTTTTGTAGAGATGAGATTAAGAAGGTGATTAAGACATAATCTAATTGTCATTAAGAAGAAAAGGTTTAGACAATTAAGATTATAAGTTGAGAAAATCATAGGTTACTTATAAGTTCAAGTAACACAACGTCGAGAATCCATAGTTTCATATCTCGTGACTTTCCACGACTCGACGTTCTCAACTAATACCTTGGTTCAAACAAGTTAAGTGCTTTGCCTTGATGTAAAGCATAACCCAAGTGGGAAAGGATGCGTTTACGCAAAGTGACCTTTGACTTAGTTTGACCAATAAGGGAGTAAACCCGTTACGTAATTAGAGAAGACGTAAGCACGGGATATGAGCATATGGATGCTTCAACACGATGTCTCGTGAAATATATAAGCTCCCTAAGTTTAGAAAAGCCTTGGCTAGAGGCGATAGTTAGAAAACATGAGTTGGCGTTTTCCCGTAAATGGGTGTTTTAAAAGTAGGATCTCTCAAGTCTCAAAACTCGTTTCGAGTGTTCTCAATTAAGCACATAACATATTCATACCTGTATTGAAAGATCCACATTTTTCGGGTAAGGGGAAAGCTAACTTTCAAAATTCGCCCGGAACCATACAGTGTCCTGGCGCGTCACCCGCACGTTGACGCGCGGGCAGCGCGCCAGGAGCAGACATTGGCTCCGGCGATTTTGAGCTAACGTTTGTTATTTTATGTGTTTCGATGATTTATTTGTCATCATTAAAACATAAATAGATCTTGATCATGTTGCCTCAACAATGAAATTTTTAGCAACATCATCAATAATTTACTTTCACGGAAAATTCATAATGAAAAATAATTGTTTGTGGAAAATGTTAATTACACAGGTATCGACTAGCACCACAACATGTGGGCTCCGGCTAGTACTATTGAATACCCAAATCAAAAAGAAAGAAAAAAAACCTAGCACTTATGATACCAAATTTTTTAGTATGTCTTGCTTTACTAGTAATAAATTGTAATCTTTCGGTTACTTTTTGCTATTCAATAAATTTTTTAACAAATAATGTAAATGCATTAACCTTCATTTTGTATAGTTTATGTTTAATCGATCTATATTTATTTCAACATAAAACAACCATGACCAATTCATGACATAATCGTGAAAATACAACAGAACCCAACTAGCATTGTGCCTGTGTTGCATTATGGACAGTTTTATATCAATGCAATTAGATAAATGTTAATTTTAAAACATGTTTAAACTGAAATACTTTGTTATAAACTTTAACCAAACAAAATGAAACATGCTCACTTGGAACAACCTAACAATAAGTCAATAACATTATACCTGTGTGTGTTGGTCTTAGGTTGTTTTACTGATGACTGCTACTTAATTTGACAGAGATCTAAGCTGGAATAGTCTCACAGGATTGATACCATTAAATAAGCTTTGAGATAGTATGACAACTATGTAAGTTTAAGACATTTTCACCTCTTTACATGATTTATTTCTGTTTCTTTCTTTATTGCAACTCTCCTGAAGTTGAGTCTAACCATTTATATCACTGCTACGTTGTGCAGTGATCTATCAGATAACCAGTTAAATGGATCGATTCCTGAAAGTGTGTCATATCTCCCCTTCCTCCAAAGACCGTGAGCATCTTCTTTTCTAACGTGTTTCATTTTGTGAAAATACGGGGTGCTTGATATTGATTTCATATTGTATGGTTACAGGTCATTGGAGAACAAATTCTTTGATGGTTCCATTGCTTGTGACTTGTGGAAAAACAAGTTGTTCAGTGCAACCGCAGACTTGTACTGTAAGAAATACACCATAGTAAGTTGGTAACGTCTAGTTTTATTTAATTTTAGAATTCAAATAGTGAACTATAATATTTAGGCACATCATTCATCTAAATTTCATTATTTTGATATGTGAAATATCATCATCTTCTGCAGTGATTTCTGGAATAATTCCTTTTCATATGTTAAAGGAGATATGAACCCGCCTGCAAATGCTTGCCTAAAGTATGTCGCCTTCTTCCTACGCTGCTTTTGTCCAAATTTATATAAGTAACTAGTGACAATATGTCCAGATTTTAGAGATTAAACATATCCCGTATCAAACCATTATGAAAATATGCTAATTCAGTCATGCCTTTTGTTTATCAGTAGGGGTGGAAACGAGCCGAGCCGCTCGTGAAAAGCTCGGGATCGGATCGGTAAAAAGCTCGAACGAGCCAAGCCTAAACGAGCTCGAGCCCGAGCTCGAGCCTAAGTTTGGGCTCATTTAATAATCGAGCTCGAGCCCGAGCTCTATACAAAAAGCTCGAGTAGGCTCGCGAGCCTAAACGAGCCTTTGAAATATATACGTATATATATTGTCTATACGTATAAACGAGCTTAAAAGTAGTAAATGAGCTCGAGCCTTATGTAATTAACGAGCCGAGCTCTATTTGAACTTTGTTTTCTTTAACACATTATATAAATTAGTCGAGCTCGAGCTCGAGCTTTTGAAAATTTTCACGAGCCGAGCTCGAGCTTAAAATATAAAGCTCGAAACGAGCTCGAGCCCGAGCTCGAGCTTTATATATATAAACGAGCCGAGCTCGAGCTCTGGCGAGCTCGGGCTCGGCTCGGCTCGTTTCCACCCCTATTTATCAGGTTGAACGAAACCCCATTTGTCAAAATTCCAACATACAAAACAAAAGCCAAAAACTATGATACCATGAAATGTGATACAACAATCTGAATACGGTTATACTATTTACGTGCAAATGTGATACAACTCTTGCACATTTAATATGACTTTCACGAGGTTTTTACGCATTTGCATAACTTTCACCCGTTTGACCTATTCCATTAGTTAACCTGTATAACTTTTATAAGTTGATCCGCTAGAGATAATAGCATATCTCAAACGACTAATTTCCTCTCTACCCTTGGGTACGGGTATGTCTATCTACATTATACCTCCCCATACCCTATTCACTAGTTGGATTGGGTATTCTTGATGTTGTATATATAAGCAGTTCGATATGTCCACTTTCACTCTACAGTTAAGCTCATATTGGGTTTTTTCACTGTTGATGTAGCTAGTGTGATTATTGATACACCAAGAAAAGGTATAAGCAAAGGCGTTTTAGTAACCGTGATGTAGCTAGTGTTGGGTGTTTGTAAGTGTTTTTAAAACATGATTTGTTTGTATGAAGATGTCAGAAGGCAGAATGTGTTCATGTCGTAACAAACGATAAAAGGAGCTTTTAACCACACAAGCAAAAACAAACAAACCTGTAAAAACACTATACCACTATGGTTCAAGTGCATTCTAAATGTATCTCACTAAACATTGCAACAAGTCATATATAATATATATGTAGCATATACTACATCTACAATGGCATAAGGTTCCATAAATGGCATTACTTAACAACATTAAAGAGAGTGATAAACAACTAAAATAGATGAAAGTGATTTTTCCAAACCTTAACTACATAATAGGCCCCTCCATCCTTACATAATATATCATTTTGTAAATCCACGCCTTAAATGTGGTCGTCGTCAATATATATGTAAATCCAAGTGATCGAGTAGAAGTAGCGATTCCTTGTAAGAGCCCATGACGAATCTGCCCCTAGCTCCATAAGTCCCAAGATTATTCAATTGTTGTGAGCACGGGTCGTAAACAGCAAGTGTGGGGAGTCCGAACACATTTGTAGTTTCAAATATAGGTTCACCACTCTCCCTAAACCCCAATATTTTACCTACGGCTGCGCGAATTGAGAATAGCTTTTTAAAAGACGAATCATGCTGCATCACCCATACACCTCCCCCAGCCTTAACGGATCCATACACAACAAGAGACTCCCTTAGCTTAGAAACAGACACGGACATAGGTCTGGGTCGATTGTATGTTAACCTATCTGGTAGGTCTTACCACTTTAAATTCATTCGTAATCAAATCAAATGACACAACCATATTACGTGTGGTATATTTATGATCATCACCAAGAGTCGTTTCACAAGCAGCCCAATAAATAAACCTATCTATAACAACCTGAGGTGAAAGTGTAAGTTTAATTGATTGACGAATCAGATTGCCACGAGGAATCACATTCCAAACACCCGAGCTCAACGTAAAAACTTCAACATGCCAAGGCTTGTTGTGCGGTTGTAAAATCTTCACAACGGTAGGATCTCTAGTGACGGGACAGATCCCGAAACCAAAAACAAGGTGTTCATGATTATAAAAGTGAGTAACCCGAGAGTTCCAAATACCAAATGATTTCCCGATGGAAGGGTTCCAAATAACAACCATCTTTTTATCATAAACTCTATGGACACCATACAAACACACTAATCCATGACACACGCCAACAGCGAATGAAAGACAATAATGTTTAAGCAAAGGAGACATAACAAATGGAGCAAACTCTTGTTGTTGTACCTTCAAAGTTTCATTGTTATCATCGTCTATCAAACATATAAACCTGTCTTCGTCATAACCCAATGATAAAATAAGACTGTGGCTGCGTGTGGCGGGCGCCGTACCCATTGATAAACTGAGAACTGTCAATAAAAGACTTCCAAGGCTTCGAAACGGACCTGAATCGAATCAATGACCTGACATCATAAACCTTTTCAATGATTTCCATTTGGATTTCAAAAGGAACGACGTCTGACATTTTAAAAAGTTTTTATAGGGTTTACGTTAACTTTTGAAATAGGATGAGTTAGTGAAAACTGAAAAGTGGGTATTGGAGAGGCGGTGATTTTGGATCTGGGTTTTGAAGGGAGTCGTGCGCCGTCGTGATACGGCGGAGATGTGGTGGTTGTATGGTCGAGTGTGTTGTCTAGTTGGAGATGAAGTTTGACTTATTGAAATCTGGTTATTTTATTTTATTATTTTTTTTGAACGAAAAAATCTGGTTATTGTTACTTCTCGCTCACTTCTCGAGTTTTAAGTGAAGAGAAATAGAAAAGAAAGAGAAAAGGAAAGTAAGAGTTAGTTGTTATGTTCTTGAGATAGAGGAAAGGAAAAGGAAAGTAGTCATAACCATGTTCTTGAGTGAGAGGAAAAGGAAAATAACTTGGTGAAATTACATATATACCCTGTAGTTGTTAATGTAAAATGTTTTAAAAAGGGTATATTAGTCTTTAGACAATAAAAATTTCTTTTTCCTTTTCCTCCCAAAAGTGGGAGGAAGATTTCATTAATAAAACTTATCTCTATTTTCTTTCAACTTCCATTTCCTTCCTTAAAAAAAACTCAAGAATACAAAAAACTGTCAATTTCCTTTCCTTTCTTCTTCCTTTCCAACTCGAGAACTGAGCGTCTATCTTGTGTTTTTTATTTTGACTCATCGCTATTGGCGGAAAAACGGTTCAACCGGTTACCCGGTCACTTAACCGGGTCGACCATAAAACCGGGTTTCAAAACATTCATCGATACACCATAAACCCTAGCTTTTTACGGTTGATAAAACCAGCAGTCAGCGCCAACTTCTTACAAATACAGCCATCAATCCGCACACAACTAGGTAATCATGATCTCTTACTTGTACATCTACAATATATGTACCAGTTAACTTATTATTTTTTTTAATGCCAAATGAAAAGTTTTGATCTCAAATTTGCTTAAATTATGAATTGCGGTAGACTTTATATATATATATTAAAAAAACGACTATCTGTTGTTTGTAATTTATGTTAATCACACATTAAAAATCATATCTGTAAACTGTATACATTGATAGATTAAGAGGAACCGTAGTTTTCTATACAAAAGAGGCTTATACCAAACGCCCCTTTAAAAACTCATTTCTAGATCTCATACATTTTGACACACGAGTTCTGGACATGAAAGACTTTAAAATACATAATTCACTTTATCAGAACCTCACGGCTCGAGGCTTTGTCGTGAGGCTTAAACTAAGTGATATAACAATTGTAGAGTTCCCGAAATGATCTTAAAGATGTTAGTTGGCTTGCAACATTTTTATGAAGGGGATCACTCATACATCTTGAAATTTAGGTAGCATTTCGAACCTCAAAGATGATAAATATTTGACGGGCTTATTAGCTTATTGAAATATGATAAGCTCATTAACTTATTTACTTGAGCTTATAGCTAATATAAGCTTGTAAGCTCAAGTGGGCTATAAGCCATAAAAGATGACCTTATGAGCTTGTCAAATTTTCAATAAGCTCATATGCCCGTTAAATAAGCTAACTGTTTAAGCTTAAATCATGCTTGTTAAATTAAGGTTTTAGTTAATGTATCCTTCTCATAACAACAAAATGTTTTTGTTGACTTTTTGTTAACTAGTCAACACGGATAAACATATTTACAAAACCACATCTATTTGTTGTTTGTTCTTTTTAGATACTTGCCAAGACTCAACTAAAAAGACAATAACTTCAAAGAGGTCAAGGTTACCTGCTTTAAATCTTTTGTTAAATATCGTGAAAATGTTAGAGGTCTAGGTTATGATAGTGCAAGCAATGTGTTGTGAATTCGGTGATATGAAAGCTTTGATATCTGGAGATAATTACACTGTGTTTTCAAAATTCACTTAGTGATTTGGTAGCTGTGAAGGTTGCGAAAAAACCACATTTGGTGCTGGTAACTATTTGATATGCTATACATGGTGATGAATGTGTACTGTCACTTTGGGTCAATCACTCGATCCATCTACATTGCTTGCACACACTTTAGAATTTTTGTGTTGCAGGTCACACACACATTTGTGACCCTTAAAGGAGTTGACAGTACCTAGCTGGAACTGAACCTAAGATACGATGGTTCACAAGGCACATGGTTCTAGTGGTTAGATACTAGGTTGACCGCCGACCTCTTAAACTTATGGTTAATTCATCACCTAAATACTATTTAATGATTTTGTGTGTTGCAATATTAGTGAGAATAGGTATTGTTTGTTTGAGTAAAGGTAGCAAGATGGGTTGGTTAGGAACTGATCAAAATGGGTCGACAGGAGCATATTGAACCACAAACAACCCCCTTTTTTTTCCCCCAATTTTTAATTTGTTCATAGATAGTTGCCTTTTGAATAGAACAGTTTAGAAGATTTATTGAATAGGTTGACTTACATGTTACATCCTGTTTGATTTTTCCCCTTTTAGCTAACTTTTTGGTTTGGCCTGTTGACTGTTTGAGATAAAACACCAACCCAATGACCAATTTATAAGTAAATGGATTGAAATTGCCACCTCTTGTTTTTAGGATAGGACTCAGAAGGTGAGCTTTTTAGTTGATATGTTAAATGTGTAAGGCCCATGAAATAAAATCTCGTTGATAAATAAGGTTGTACATGTTAAAACTAGTTTAGACTACACAAAAGGAAGCCACTCCTTTAAATTTTACTCAATTTGTGGTGGCCATTCTCTGTGAGACCGTGGTTCATGTCTTCATATTCCCTGTATCAGAACCTCGTGATCAGAGGCTTTTTGTGAGGCTTAAATCAGGGATACAACAATTTTGGAGTGTCCAAAAAGATCTTGAAGACGTAAGTTGGTTTGCTAGCAGGACTTGCTCAAACATTTTGAACAGCATCAGCTTAAATCACGCCAGTTTCTAGTTTTATGTTAGTGTTCTGCGACTTCTGTCTCTTATTTTAATCCTTACATTATCGAGTAACATGCATTTTAGCACTCTTATTTTAAGTTATTTTTTTGTCTATCGATCTCATGCTCCAACCATCTTTTAGCCGTTGCTCTTCACTTTTGGGTAAAAGTAATGTGAGTCTTGTGACTTGGACCAATATGGTGGAAAACAAGGATAATCTGATCAAGTCAATAATTTTTCTGAAAGATGAATCCAAATCTGATAGTATGTGAAAGTTGAGAATATTAAATCAGAACATGGTGTTGTGTTTTAATATATTATCAACTTTTACCAGAAAGTTGAGAATATGACTCCAACATGTTAATTGGCATATTCCGCACATCAAATTGAGGAAATATGCCAATTAACTCAGCAAATAGCTTTGATACCTATATGAACTCTTGTTTTTGAGATGGATACGACAGTGATGACCTGCTTGCTAAAAGCCGAGACTGGAGATGGCAGTTTGACAATTGTTTAGCTACAAAAATCTCAGGTCAGAAATGTTATGCTATAGACATTAGCTAAACTTTTGTTTAGCGGAAAAATAGATCTCTTTGTTGTTGGAAGCATGGTAATGCATTAACCGTAGCCAATGTTTATTGAAGTGTACCAAATTGGCATGTAGTGGAAAAGTTTTGTTTTTGTTTTCAAGATATTCGCGTAACTTACATCATTACTGTTGGGTTGTGGATTCTTTTTAAATGCTCAAACTTCTCTAATGCTAAACGAGCCGAGCTTGAGCTTGGGCTCGGCTCATTTACACATCTAGTCAAACCTTTTATATTCTACATAATTAGCAAAGGATTTTATTATCGTTGATAATTTCATATTTTAGGCAGATGATAAATATGTATATATGGTATAATGTTGGAGAATCTTAGACCAGAACGTCTATATGAGAGTGACATAGAACAACCATTGAAAATTAGCTTGCCTAGCGGCCAACTAAACATGTGAATCAAGAAACTTGATTATGTCAACATCGTGTTGTGAGAGACTTGAGGTTCCTTGATCAAATACCTTGAACTAGCAGATATGACATGAACAAAAGACAGTAGACTTGACACGAACAACCTCGTAACCCTTCATGTACAGCCTTCTGGGTGGTCTAAAATGGTAAGGTGAATTTTTGACATCTGGAAATGGTGTTGCATTGGAAGGAAATGTAGCCATTTTCTATAGGGGTTTCTCCATGGAGTTCTAGTTCTTGCATTGTCATCGCTGGACTAGATTAGATTAGGTGATTTTTTTTTATTTTATTTTTTATTATTATTATTTTTTTATTTTATTTATTTATTATTATTTTTTTTTTTTTTTTTGTGAATTTATGTTCATTTCTTGCTTCTGAATAAGCTTCTACTAGTTGGTTTAGGCATGTCTATCCAGCTTGTAGTTTTGCTTTTGTAATGTTGTTTATGGGTTGTTATAATATATTCACCTTTCGCAAAAAAAAAAAAAAAACAAACCTCGTAAAGTCGTAACCCTTCAATAACCGTTTCAACTATAAGATTTCATTGTAAGCGGCAATACTTTGAAATCTAAAAACTATGCAAATCTAGTTATTTACATTGCTTTTATGGTGTACACCTTTCCACAATTGCAAACTTCTTAGTTGTTACTCGTCTTATTCGATAGAGTACCTTGTGACAACATCAAAGTCTCTACTGCAGTAAAATCGAATAATATCTGCATCCACGTTTAATACAAACAAGTCTAAGTTTAAATTTAAGCATTTTTTATTCTTAATTAATATAAACAAGTTTAGAATTAATACAAAAAACCCACCCACTAAACCAACTCCCAAGGGACGTAATTAAAAAAATTTCAACTCAATAAAATCATTGATTAATGTAAAAGATTATGATAACTGTGTCCGAATTATGTATGCCGGACGAAATTGTTTTGGAACCGGCAAATTAATGATCCAGGTCACGATCCCAAGTGATGCAAAACACGATAGTACCACGCCTGGGTGCGTACGATCAGAACGAAAAATTTAGACAAGGTAGCGCATCTCCTATGACTTATGTACTACACCATCTTTGCTATAAGTGTGTAATTTGGCCATTTGGGTGTCAAATGACATGCACATCTACTTTCAACTTATGTCTTCGATTTTGAAGTAATTTCTTTTAAGTGAGTACACGACCACATACTAGTATTGAGGTTGGACGGCTTGGAGTGCAAATGAGCGGCACCACCCCTACTAGTTTGGTGTGTGTCGTAGGTGTATATATTTGTAATGTAATCATTTTTAAATAAAAAACAAATTAAGAGATATCGTAAACATTTTTGACAATACAAGAGAAAAAGAAGAAATTGACATAAAATCATTGCAAAGCCTAACAAGAAAGTGTCCACAGCCACACAAGCTAATAACCGTCGTCAAAGTAATCGTTCAAAAGTCTAAATGGTCCAATAATTTCGTAAACGAAAAAAGTACATAATAAACTCATGCTGAAAATTAGAAACACACTACAACTAGTCTTTTGACCAAAAAAGTGGCACAAATCCGACTACCCAACCCACACGCGTCCAAAGTCCAAATTATCCGCGTTCTGATGTTGACTTTTAGTTAAAATCACCAATGTTTTGAAAACCGGGTTTGAAATCGACCCGATCGAGTCACCGGGTACCGGGTTAACCGGTTCGACCGCCGGGTCAACCCGGTTTTCAATTTTTTGTTTTTTATTTTTTCGGCCGGGTCAACCGGTTCGACCGCCGGGCTTTGAGTGACCCGGGTCAACCCGGTTCTCGAAACCCGGCCGGGTTCCGAGTTTTTATTAAAAAAATTTTGAAAAAACGAAACCCGGCCGGGTTTCGAGAACCGGGTTGACCCGGGTCACTCAAAACCCGGCGGGTCTAACCGGTTAACCCGGTTTTAGAAACCCGGGTTTTTTTGACCCGTTTTTTGGCCGGAACCGGTCGAACCGGTTAACCCGGCCGGGTCGACCCGGGTTTTAAAACACTGAAAATCACAACATTCCAAGTTTCCCACCTTCCACACCAACAACTTCTACTTACACTATAACAATGTATTCCAACTTGTATAGAACGTATCAAAACTTGTACACTACTCTTGAAATAAACATTTCATCTTTGACAAACACACAATTATTCACTGTCAATTTCTATGCTTATACTGTCTATTTAAATAATTTTTTTGAACTTTTTAAGTTTATACCTACTATTTTAAAATTTACTATTTACATATTATTATTATTATTATTTTAGAAAAGCTAACATTTTATAAAAGACCAAACAAAATACAAATTACAAAACACGACATCTCCTTAATTAATCAAGCCAATTAAATTAAGAAGGGACGCAAAAAGGAGGACAATACAAACCAAAACTAACAACAGCTATCCCACAACTATTTACATATTATTTAAATGCATTAAATTGTACGGTGTATATTTTAATAATAAGATATTACTATAAATCTAAATTTAAGATAATAATGTTACACATTAACCTTTTCGGCATCTCATATCACAAGCACACGGTCACTAAAAACTACTCTTTCCATCCCATATTAAGGTCCACAATGAAATCTTAGAATGTCCCAAATTAAGTGTCCACATTTTATTCCAACCAATGAGATGAGACTTTAGTGGGTAAAAGTGATATTTGATTGGTGGAGAGTGTAGTTAGTGGAATTTTCTAAAACTTTGTGCATTTTGAAATTGGACACTTAATATGAGACGGAAGGAGTATAAGTTAACATAAAAAAACGTTGTTTACAAAATAATAATAATAATAATAATAATAATAATAATAATAATAATAATAATAATAATAATAATAATAATAATAATAATAATAATAAAATAAAATAAAAAACTCCAAAATATAATAATCGCTCTAGCTGATTTACACGGGTACTAAGGGTGTTAGTCGGGTTGATATGGTCGGGTCAACCCGAATATGAGTAAAATGATTAAAAAATTGCTCACTTCAATATATTTAGATTGTAAAAGTGTTAGTCGAGTCGGGTTGGTTGGGTTCAGATCAATTCAGGTTGAGGCTAAAAGTATATACTCAAACCCAACTCTATTCAAAACTCGGCTTAATAAAGTTCGGATTCGTGTCGAATCAGCCTTTCTGACACGCCTAATGGGTACTAGCATAACTAGATTCCTCATTTTCTCATTGGGTTGTGTTATACATAATGTTTTGAAAACCGGGTTCGAAATCGACCCGGTCGAGTCACCGGGCATCGGGTCAACCGGTTCGACCGCCGGGTCAACTCAGTTTCAATTTATTATTATTATTTTTTTATTTTCTCGACCGGGTCAACCCAGGTTTTTATTAAAATTTTTTGAAAAAACGAAACCCGACCGGGTTTCGAGAACCAGGTCACTCAAAACCCGGCGGGTCTAACCGGTTAACCCGGTTTTAGAAACCCGGGTTTTTTTACCCGTTTTTTTGGCCGGGACCAGTCGAACCGGTTAACCTGGCCGAGTCGACCTGGGTTTCAAAGCACTGGTTATACAAACCCTTCATATATTATCACATCATGGGAGGTTTGGTCAAATGTATAACTTTCGATGCATATCATACAAACTGGCGATGCGTGGAATGATAAAACCGTAGGCAGGGTACAAACAACTTTCCCATTTCTATTTTTGAACGAACTTTCCCCTTTCTCATTTCACAAATTTAGTCAAAAGCATAGCATCCTCACTTTCCACACCAATAACCCCTACTTCCACTACAACTAACGCAAATTACCTTATACACAACCCATCTAAACTTGTACGATTCTCTGGAAACAAACAATCCATCTCTGGCAAAAACACATTCTCCACCTATAAATAACCAAACTCATCATTTCCACATTCCACAGCTTCAGATCTAACACCCATGGCGGTCAACGTAAAACCGGTCAACCACCACCGTTACCCACCACTCCCAACCACCATCAACAACCGCCGCCGTAACAACCGCACAACCGCCTCATTCAACGAGTTCACAATCAACGAAGAATTCAAAAACACAATCAAATCAACACGCTTCGCCAAATCACTCACAAACTTAATGAACACATACATCGAGAAACAATCGCTTAAAAAAGACTTGTTCCAGTTCGACAACCAAAACGTCGTCGCTTTACACACCTCCATGCTCGAAAAACCGATGACGTCACGTAGAGAAAAAAACATTTCCAAGATTTGGCGGGAAATACACGGTGAGAATGACTGGGAGGGGGTTTTGGACCCGTTAGATGAGAATGTGAGAACCGAGATTGTTAAGTACGGTGAGTTTGCTCAAGCGTGTTACGACTCGTTTGACTTTGACCCGTTTTCCGAGTATTGCGGGAGCTGTTTGTTTAATAAAAAAAAGTTTTTTAAAAAACTAGGGCTGGAAATGCATGGGTATGATGTGACTAGATATATTTATGCCATGTCACAATTTGAGATTCGTAGTTGGTTGGAGAAGTCTTATGTGACTGAGGATGACACGTGGAGCAAGGATAGTAATTGGATGGGGTTTGTGGGGGTGAGTGGGGAGAGAGAGAGTGAGAGGATTGGGAGGAGAGATATTGTTGTTGCGTGGCGTGGGACCGTTTTGCCATCTGAGTGGTATGAGGATATGCAACAGGATTTAGAGCCGTTAGGGCATGATGAGGCGCGCGTTTATCGCGGGTTTTTGAGTATTTATAAGACTAAGCGTTTGTCGACTAGGTATAATAAGACGAGTGCTTCGGAGCAAGTGATGGAGGAGGTGAAACGGTTGGTTAGGGTTTATAAGGAGAAAGGGGAGGAGGTGAGTTTGACGATAACCGGGCATAGTTTGGGTGGCGCGTTGGCTTTGTTGAGTGCTTATGAGGCGTCTAGGATGTTTCCGTCTTTGCCGATTAGTGTGATCTCTTTTGGTGCGCCTAGAGTTGGAAACATTGCGTTTAGGGATGAGTTGCATCATAAAGGGGTTAAAGCGTTGCGTGTTACCGTAAAACAAGACCTTGTCCCTCGGATGCCGGGGATTGTGCTTAACGAGACTTTACAAAAGTTTGATGACTTAACGGGTAGTCTTGACTGGGTTTACCATCACGTAGGGGCGGAGCTAAAGCTTGATGTCCGAGCTTCTCCTTTTTTAAAACGTGGGTCTAATTTTTTTGGTGTTCATCATCCTGAGACGTATTTACACCTTGTGGATGGATATGTTAGTAGTACAGCGGGCTTTAGGCCGGATGCTAAACGGGATGTGGCTCTTGTGAATAAATATTGTGATATGCTTGTAAACGAGCTTAGGATTCCACCCTGTTGGTATCAACAAAGGTACAAAGGGTTAGTTGCCAATGAATTTGGAAGAATGGTTAGACCTAAAAGAGACCCTGAAGATATACCTTCACCTATCGAAGAAGACGACAGTGATTTGTAGCAAAAAGAAAAAAAAGGTCACTATTAATTCTTTGAATGTTGTGTTATAGTTTTAGATACTTTAACATAGTATATGCTTGTAATATGTATTTTTGAATCATATTGGGAAAGTATTATTTTATTGATCTGCAGATTTTCAATTCTAAAACCACCACTTTTAGAGTGTATTTGATTTGGGGAAATTTGAGGAATTGAGGATCAAATCATCATACTTGCAGTTGAAACTAAGCTCAACGGGGCCGACCAACTTGTAAGTGGTGTTCTTCAAGTATGAAATATCTGGAAAGAAAAAATCTAGTTGCCCAGAGTTGATTCTATAATGTCAACATACTCATGTATTACTTCATTTAAGCACCAACATTGTGTGGTCCGTTTAACTGTTCGCGGCAACTAGTCCACGTAACTTAAAGCATGGCCACTTAATTTTTCCTTTCGCCGCATTACTGCAGCTAGCACTACTGCAGATAGAATACTTATGTAATTGATCTTAATCATTTCGTTTTGTAGACCCGAAAGGCCCCTTTTAATCATTAGCACTCAATTCCTAGGACATCGCATTGCAAAATGTTCTTTTTAAAAACTTGATTTCATTTGGACATCCACCTCTTACTTAATATGTAGATCCTCCAGGATTACATTTGATCCAAGACATTCTAAAGGGGTGGTTAGATAACTTATTTTGGGTGCTTATAGCTTAAGTTATCAAGCACTTTGAAGCTGTTTGGGTAAAGCTAGTAGTAAAAAAGAATATAGTTCAGTGAACATATTTTGATCCAATATAAATGCACACAACTTTCCATAGAAAAAGTTCGATAACCATTTGCTTACAAAATAATAAAACTAATCCTATAATAACTACCAACTAAATATCAACAACCAAATCATTTCAAACAAAGCTCCAATGCTACACAAACATAAACACATTACTTGCGTCTCTTAAACATTCAACTGTTCTTCAGGGACTTTATCGGCATTCATACATGGTGGGACGAAGGAATTGTAGACAATCTCCATGTTTGGAGTCTCCTTCAATTCTTGGCTTGCAACTTCCAATGCTGTGGATTGGAAAAACCGGTAAAATTTCTTTCTACAGACAAAGGAGAAGATGATAGTCATTATTGGAAGTGGGAAGATGATCGGCGTATAGAGGAACTGCTTTACTCCGAAATACCCAAGCATTGTAGCTTGGAATAGTAATAAGGAAGCCAAGATGCGCGCATGCATGTGTGGCCACATCCTCCCGTAGCTTTCGTATTTTGGAACATAGACTTTGAGGACCTGTGAATAAACAAGATTGATTATGAGGGAAAATGTACAATTAGAGGAATGCAAACGTTCATTAAGTATGACCATGCAATTTGAACAAGACAAATTTATTTTGTAGCATCCAAGAGCATGAGTTTTAACCCATGTATATTAAAGCGGGTTCATTCGGCTTGTATTTTTTTGAAAATGGGTCAAACATATAAAAAAAAATAGCTATCAAATGGGACTCATTTCCCAGATATACACCAATTTACAGAAATCAAAGCATCCTCGAGACGTCTTGTATAATACCACTTGCAAATTCAGCTAAAGAATGTCCTTCCCCTAAAGGTGGCAAGATGGGCGGGCAAAGTAACAGGTCAAAAGAGTATTCACGTCAAAACGCATAATTGGATCAAAAGGTACTAGGTCGGGATGAGCCATCGACATTTTTTGTCTATTATTCTATTAATGAATAAATAACGATTTTAGAGGTTATAATTAAGCATCTGAATAACATTTTAGGTGATTTTATACCAATTCTACATGGTCAACCCATTTGACATGTTTCCTATAAATACAACCCAAATTGACCCATTATCAATAACTACAACCCAAATTGACCCATGCTGAAACAAACGGGTTATAATGGTCATCTTTAAGATTCACCAATGAAGAGCAAGAATGGAATTGAAATAACGCGTCNAACAGGTCAAAAGTATATTCATGTCAAAATGCATAATTGGGTCAAAAGGTGCTAGGTCGGGATGAGCCATCAACATTTTTTGTCTATTAATAAATAAATGATGATTTTGGAGGTTATAATTAAGCATCTGAATAACATTTTAGGTGATTTTATACCAATTCTACATGTTCAACCCATTTGACATGTTTCCTATATAGTCTATTATTCTATCTGACTTATTCTGACCCATTATCAATAACTACAACCCAAATTGACCCATGCTGAAACAAACGAGTTATAATGGCCATCTTTAGATTCACCAACGAAGAGCAAGAATGGAATTGAAATAACGCGTCTTACCTGATTCCGAAAGACCAACCATCCTAGACCAAAGTATACTGCACCAAACGGAAGAATCAAAGGAGAAATGACACAGTAACAAAGGGTAATTGTGAGAATAAGCAAGTCATTAGGAATTCTGGTTGCATATCCAAGATCCGAAGGTAACCAAGCTTCTTTCACGTCTCCTTCCGTCTTACACAAAAACTTCCTCTTGAGATGGAATATGATTAAAGGAACTATTCTTGACAGCTCGAGCCCATAACCAACAAAAAATCTGAAATTCAAAACAGAATTATTTTAATATAGTATCATATTTGCAAAAGACAAAAGAAAAAGAGTAGGATGAAACTTTAAGCTTACTTGAGAGCCACAAAAGTGAGAAAAAAAGTAGCATTTCCTGGAAGGCTTGCTGCTAGCTTTTGAGTTATGGTGTCCGGGTTTTTCTGAATATCCTTGAAAGAATCAAACAGGGTCCCACCAATGGTAACACCAATAAACACATTAAGCACTATGAAATAAAAGTATTTCCCTGAAGCAGCCCTTTCTGCATGACTCTGAGAAGGTATCCCCTCAGCCTTTGATAGAAACAAAAGGAACTTAGGCAGCAAAGCTAGAAAAACAATAAGTGCAATTTGAGGAAGATAAGCTCCCAAAACTGTTCTAACTGAAGTAATATCAAGAATCGGCTTCAAAAACGGTAGCAATTTCCTCAAATTTGGTAGAGTTGTGAATGCCGAAATAAGCCCAATGGGGATCATGTAAAAACATATTGTCATGAACACAATAAAGTACACAACGTATTGACGGACCTCCCTTTCATAAAAAGTTTTATGAAGATTAGTCCATAATAGTTGTCGTGGTTCAGGAGCATCTATGACCGTCCATGTGTCAATCATCCGGGCATGTGCACTCTGAGCTGCAGCAGCTGCAGTCACTCTATTAGTGAAGAACACCAAAGCAGAACGTTGTTGCTTATCTTTAAGAGTCACTTTCTGTGCAGCCTCAAGTTTCGGAGTCAATTCAGTAATTTTCTTGTTGTAATATTCTATTGAATCGACCTTTTTACCAATGAGACCAAGAAGTCCGGTTCTGTGAGTTGGTCTCACTCCTTCAGGGTTGACTTCTTTTGAGTTTCCGTATATTATTTCAGCTCTTGCGACCTTCTTTTTACAATCTTCTAACTCTTCATAGATTTTGTTGACTGCCTTGTTTTCTGTTACCACAATTGATTTGTAGTATGTTTCAGGGTATATTTGTCTAAAGAAGGAGTCTACTTGTTGTTTTGTAGAGTAACCTTCAGATGAAGAAGGTATGTCTCTTACTAAAACAGCAAATTGTTCGGCTCTAATTCCAGAGGACATTAATGCCTCAGCTCTCAAATCAGATACATGTTTGTATGCTTTCCATAAAAGGTAATATGTAACTATGGAAACCCAGTAGCAAGTTGCAGCAGATGCAAATAACCGCGGACTACGAATCTACAGCCACAAATATAGAACAAGCAAGTGGTTTAAGACTTTAAGTAAATAAGCAATGGTCAGCTGCATAAAAAAGTGACCAAATTTGATCCAATTCCTATTTATGGTAACCAATTTTAATTTCACCGTAAAAACCTCATTTTAAACTTTGTATTTACAGTTCAACAGCAAGTAAATATCAAGGGTAAAATGCACCAATTTGGTAATTAAATCTTTTTTATGTCCTAGCTTGATAATTAATGTTATGACAAAGGGCTAGTTTTGTTACTAAAGGTTTTCTTTGGTTCTTTCAGAGTTTTAGGTAATCATATTCTAGTTGAGTAAAGTTTTTTTGGTCCTACTTTGTAACTACTTTTGAGGCCGGGGCGTAAAATTAGTAGAATTATCAGATTATGCCATATAGAAAAGTACATTATAACGAAAGGCATAAATTTGCTATAAACTAACTTTGAGATGTGCCATTGATAGCTTGTCGAGATCGTCGAAAGCATTTTTCCCAGTGGAATCCACAATACGTGGCACTTTTTCAGTGACATGAATTGACAAAAGCACTGGTAGCAGTACGATACCCGATATGAGGAATATCCCGAATACTGAAAAAGAAGATAGTCGAGCAAATATAGTTAATGGAGATACAAACACTTAACAATTTGATTGTAAAATACAGAAACTCATCATCAAGCAATTTCCCATAGTTCATATGTTTTGTTTCATGTACAGGGTTCCACATTAAAACCAACTGGTGTTCATAACTCATAATCATACAACAATTAACCGTCAAATATGAATTAAAGCAAGGGTTTATACTTCACGGGCCTAATACTCCAACTCAAAATCGCTTGTAAATGAGTCTAAACAGCTGTGAAGTATATACATTTAGTACTATTAACTTAATCTATGACCCAACTTATCATATTGTTATGTAATCTAATTTATAAAAA
Organism: Artemisia annua; assembly: GCA_014162995.1. Lineage (NCBI taxonomy): Eukaryota > Viridiplantae > Streptophyta > Magnoliopsida > Asterales > Asteraceae > Artemisia > Artemisia annua. The sequence goes on along the minus strand of LBNU01001236.1, from coordinate 159,578 downwards.
AACTTTTCAGGCCCTAGAGATACACCCATATAATACAACAAATATCATTTCTTACGTAGCTGATTAGCCCTCTAGATTTGGTGTTTAACATACAATCAGGGTTATTGCTTAAATTTAGACATATTCATATCATTCATATAAAAAAGGAAACAACTAAAAGTACAGTAATATCAACAAATAAAGAATAAAAAATTAAAATAATAGTTTTTTANTCACGGGCCTAATACTCCAACTCAAAATCGCTTGTAAATGAGTCTAAACAGCTGTGAAGTATATACATTTAGTACTATTAACTTAATCTATGACCCAAATAAAACAAACACTTCTTAGTTATCCCTTCTAAAACTTGTTCATTCAATACTTCACAAAACTTCTTTCTACTTTTAGAGTATTTGCATCACTGTTACTATAAGCAGTTAAAAGTCGAATTCGGACGAACTTAAATCAACTTGTTTTAAATAACATAGCTTTTAGCTCGAAGTTCATACATTTAGTTAAAAAAAAAAAAAAAAAAGTTGTACTTTAAACCAGATTAAAAACATGAACATACTTTAAACCAGATTAAAATATTCCAAAAGTAGCAATTAATTAGCAACTAAACGTCAAATTAAAGTAAAACCTTTAGCTCAACAAAAAAATCTTCTTCTTTTTTTAGCTCACAAAATCTAACAAAAAACTATTAAAAAAAAAAAAGTTAGAATTATTACCAGTGCTTAAGAAGACAAAATAAACAGCAGAATCAACTCCAGACATTTTAACAACATCTTGTTCAGTAGAAGAAAAAGCTTCACGAATCCAAGCAAAAGGGTTACGTGTCTTGGATCTACCTCCTTCCCATGGATCCATTCCTTTTAATATCCGGTTCGGATAATAAATAACTGCGTTGCCTGGCCTTGTACAAAGCCATGCAAACAGCATCATTAGTATCACAAATATTATAAATGAAGTTGCCAATGACGTTATAAAAGAGCTAAAATCCATGTCTGGTTTTTTTCTTAACTAAGAACACCTTAGCTAGGTGGGTGGTTTTTGTTTTTGTTTTGGTTTTATGGGATAATGGTCATTAATTTGAGGAACAGTTACCGTTGGGATAAAGGAAAGGGGTGAGCAAGGTTGTTGTTTAAATAAAGTATATAACGTAAAGGTGAGGTGACAGTGTGTGTGTGTGATTAATGTTTTTTTGCATTGATTGTGGTACTTGTCTATGTGGAACTCTAAATATCCATGTTTCCTTCTTTTTTTTATCTTTTTCTTTTAATAATAAAATTAAGTTCGTCGGCAGTGTAGCAACTGGACAAAAAGAAGTATATCTATCTGTCCGCTCTTACAGGTGTACGTACATGAACTTTGTTTTGGAAATCTCCAAAAATGCAAAATTATAATTAGGTGATTTGCACATTTTCATATTTGATTGAGATACTCTAAAACATGCACTAAATAATTATACAATAATTATACTGTAAATATAAATTGCTTTAACTGTTTATATATTGAGTGTCTCAATCAAAAATTTATGAATATGTCAATAACACTTACCCAAAATTATACTCTCTCTTCTCAAGTTATATTCCCCACTTCTCAAACTTATTATCCCAAAAAAAAGAAAGCCACAATCTAAAAACTATTTTTTAGTCGATCAAATATTATCATCACATATTAAACTCTATTTTGATTATGATTAACTAATAAAAAAATAAGTATTAGTTTAAGACATCCCTAAACAAAATGTGTTGTTCAATTGATTGTTACAAACTCTTAAAACTTATTTACGATAAATTCATTTTTTTGGTGTGGCATTTCAAAATGTATCATGTATTCCTAATTTTTATATGACACATTATGAAAACTAAGTGTGTACTTGTGCATAGAGACGGAAGTTTACAGTGGTAAATAGTTATAGTTGTGGTATTATGGTTAAGTGTTTTGTGTGATGTTTAGAAATTGACGTTGACAAGTCTTTATCAGCACTTGAGATGCCAACAACATCATATATACCACATCTAGTTGGGATTGAAATGTGGATCGAGATTAAGAGCGGAAATGGGATAAATTTGTAAAAAAGAAAGAAAAAAAAAGTAAAGATTTGATAATTTTAAAAACAATATTAATTTTCGAAACAACATTATTGGACAAAATTTATGACAAGACGTAGTAATTCAATATTTCTCGTTTTAAAAGTTTTTTAAGTAAAAACATTTTATTGCAGGTGTAAATCGGAGTAAATATTTTTCAAATGCTTGTAATATAATTTTCATAAAAGCTTTTACCCCCTTCTTCAAAATATGCGAGACATGAAATTACTGTACGATCTAAGTTAGAGTTAGGGGGCAATTGGACTGATTTGTTAATTATGGGTCAAATTGGTTAAATATGTATGAGATGATTATTTTTGTTGGGTCATCGTTTTCATTTTACATTGGTCTAATTGTGTATTTAATGTAACCATCAATTGTATAACAATTAACCAGTGGGTTTAGGCCTTAAGGGTAGGTCTAACGAATCAATCTCTTTTTGAATATCTTTTTTCATTGTTTCATTTTTCACTTAAATAATAAAAAGGTTAAAATCGACGGGTCATACCTGCCTTAGCCTCTTTTGACCCGAACCCGTTTATATCCATGCTTCTAAATAACACATCTAAATCCAAATCCGGTAAAACCCAAAATCCATTTAGGCTTGTGACCCGATCCACCCATTTCCTACTTATGGTTAAAATTAATCATATAGTAAGCAAATAATTTAAGTGGATGAATCTTCCTTCGTTCGAATAACTTATACCGACGAGTTTTTGACTTAGATATACGCGTTTTAATTAAAATATTTTTGTAACTGCTTCAACTTTTTGTCTTTTTACGTACATATCTACTAGGGTTCAAAACTTTATACCTTTTTAAAGCTAGTTTGTGATGTGCTCAATATGAATTTGATCACTAACAAAAGATTTTTTTTAGGGATTGGTTATTTTTACTTTCTGAAACGGATTCTGGCTTTTTTTTCCTTAATTTTTCTTTTATTTTTTTTATTTTATAATTTTTGTTTTATTATCAAACTACGGAATAAAAAATATTAAGTTTGATAAGTCAAACTATAAAAAAACATAAAATACGAAATAGAAAATGATAAAAACTGTCTTATCTTGTCAACGGAGTAGGTAAAAATGAGGTAGAGGGTAGGGTGGCAATCGAATCGTGTTCATGTTAACCTATTCGGGTTCGCGTGTTGGCGGGTTAGTATAACCTCTACCCAAACACGACCCATTTATTAATCGTGTCAAGAAACTCAACCCTAACCCAGACCTGCATAACACGTGTAACCTGTTTGTGACCTGTTTAAGTAAATAAGTCAAGCAGTGAATAAAGTTGGTGGTTTGTTGATTTAACTAGTTTAAATGCAAAAATGATATAAAGATATAAAATATGATAAAAATAACATACAAATAACTATACGACAATTTTCTGACGTCAATTTCAATATGTGAGGTATAATCGTAATTTACTCATATTAAGTATATAACAAAATACATTTTATTCACATCCAACATAAAAACCATGTTATATATTTTATTTTCAGAGTTTATATACTTAAATGGGTTCACGGGTTGACCTATTTAATACTTACTCAACCTAAACACGACCCGTTTATTAAACGGGTTAGACGTGTTGACCTATTTTTGACCAAAACCTGTATATCCTCAACTCAAACCTGTATAACTTTGTGTTGGGTTTTCTTGTCGTTTATCATGTCGTATCAAAAATTGACACCCCCTAATAGAGGGTGCCACTATCCACAGTTGGTGTACCGATAACACCACAGAAGTTTTTTAATTGTATAATGTGACGAACACAAGTGGATACAAAGTTTAAAAAAGAATGCCATTCAATTTCAACTTAAACGAATAAAATCTTGCTTTTTAGACAACAATTAAATATATCTTGGTCACAAGTAAATGCTAGATGATTGTCAAAAAAGATGTGTGGATATGATGATAGTTGTGGTGGGGTAGACTAATCCTGACTTAGCATGTGTAAGTAAAATATTTGATGATGCCAAAACAGGAAGCTTGCTTTGTTCGTTTGGCAGGTCGACAACGAAAGGCAAACGGAGCTTACGCGTACACAACACGTGGTACAGGAGAGAGTGATCGACGTCTAGTCACTTTATCCTTTTCCTTTTTCTTTCTCAAGTCACTTTTGGTCCCTCTACTATGCGAATCAACAAACTAACAAAATAGGAGTACAGATTAGTACTCATCTTATCTCAAAATAAAATAATTGTTCATAGCAATGTTTTGAAACCCGGGTTTGAGATCGACCTGGCCGAGTCACCGGGTCAGCGGGTCACCGGGTCAACCGGTTCGACCGCCGGGTCAACCCGGTTAGACCCGGTTTTATGCGCGTTTCCAAAAATTCATTTTCATAATAGCCTGATACTAATACAAAATGAACGAACCTAAACATCAAATTGCAGTAAATAGCACAAGCTTTCAGTGCCATTTAAAACAAAAAATAACCTTAAGGTTCAAGCACAGGGGTCCTAAACTCTTAATCATGCTAAGCGCTTTGAATATCATAACAGAATTCAATCTAATAAATGGAAACTAATCACAAATATGGGTGAATATACCCCATAAGAAAGTCATATCAAACAAAAATAACACCTTAATAATGGAAAATAAAAAAATAAATAAAGAGTCAAAATTCAAAAAAAAAAAATAAAATAAAATCCAAACCCGACCGGGTTTCAAAACCCGGGTTGACCCGGGTCACTCAAAACCCGGCGGGTCTAACCGGTTGACCCGGTTTTAGAAACCCGGGTTTTTTTGACCCGTTTTTTGACCGGGTACCGGTCCAACCGGTTGACCGGCTGCGTCGACCCGGGTTTGAAAACATTGGTTCATAGGAAGAAAAAAAAACAAACATAAATTATGAGAAAAATATCATTATTACAGTATTATTATTTAGACTAAAATAGACCTTTGGTCTCTAAACTTGCCCAAAAACATCACCAGGCATCTTAACTTTCAAAAACCGTCGCCATGCGTCCAAACCTTAGGATTTTGAGTCCGATTGCATCCTTTGACCCATTTGGGCTGGGTCAACGCACATTTTATGTTCTAGTTTCAGGGGCATAATAGTCCAATCACTATTTAACTATGATCTAACCCAAGCTAAACCCGACAGTCAACTTGAGGGACCAAATGTGAACACTCAACTTAATAATTGGCGGGAGTTTAAGTATCACAACGGGAACGTAGACAAATTGAGGGACCAACAGTGTATTCCCTGACACGCTCTAGTTTACGTCTACATGCGTGTATATTTCCAACAAATAATGGGGAATCGAAGATTTCAAAAAATGCTTCTAAAATTTAATACAAACTCTTCGTTTCCCCCATTATTTGTGTATATATTGGTTACTTCTACATGTTGGTGCATACCAATCTTATATCGTCAACCTCAAACACATCAATCACATTCACTTGAAATCATGTTGTCCGGAAACAAATGACCAAGTGATGCGGATGCTATCCAAGACAAGGAATTGACCAAAAGACCAACTACTGAAGCACATGTGGCAGCAGAAAACCCTGTGTCTAACCAACAACAGTCGGCCAAAGTTGAAGGTGATGAAAGCTTGTACTATCAACTAGAAGCTGCGTTAAAACAGGAGGAAGATCAAAAGGAGAAGGAAGAAGCAAAGGAGCAGGAAAAAGGAAAGGAGGAGGCAGAAGGAAGCCATGCTGAAGTGAAACAAGGAAGGCGTTCTGCAGCGGCAGAGGAGCATTGGAAAGAAAAGGCTGAACTTAGGAAATTAGAAAAAAAAAATGGATAAAAANAACTACTGAAGCACATGTGGCAGCAGAAAACCCTGTGTCTAACCAACAACAGTCGGCCAAAGTTGAAGGTGATGAAAGCTTGTACTATCAACTAGAAGCTGCGTTAAAACAGGAGGAAGATCAAAAGGAGAAGGAAGAAGCAAAGGAGCAGGAAAAAGGAAAGGAGGAGGCAGAAGGAAGCCATGCTGAAGTGAAACAAGGAAGGCGTTCTGCAGCGGCAGAGGAGCATTGGAAAGAAAAGGCTGAACTTAGGAAATTAGAAAAAAAAAATGGATAAAAAAAATAAATGATGAAACTGAAGAAGAAGAATGTTTAGAAACATTCGATTATGATAATGTACATTTGGCATACGCCTCGGATTAATGTCATTATGTAACGAAACATATTTTAAATGATAATTTTAATCTTGATTTTTTCGAGTTTTTGCTTTCAATTGCATGTTTGCATCTGCATTTGCAGTTTAGCGGGTGTTTGGATTTAAGCAGTTTGACTTTCACAAGTCAACATACACGCAAGAATTGAATGACTGTGTAACCAACGGTGTATTTTAGTCATGATATAATTTACTAACTTGCTACTTAACGAGATGTTAACAATACCCCATTTGAGGAAAGAACATATTAATATGGTGAATTTCCATGAAGATCCATGCTTACTAACTTCAGGAAAACAACAACTAAGTCACAAAATGATGATGTTAAAGAAGTTTGGGTTAAATTTAACTAAGATATGGTTGAAAATGTGTTTAGTCTATTATACCCTTGATGTTATACCTTAAAATGGGCGTTGACCTTAGATTTCCAGGTCAAGGGATGCAATCGGACTCAAAATCCTAAGGTTTGGACGCATGACGACGATTTTTGAAAGTCAGGGTGCCTGGTGATGTTTTTGGGCAAGTTTGGGGACCGACGGTGTATTTTAGTCTATTATTTATTTTCTTTACCTTTTACAAAATAACAGTTTTATTTTTAAATAATTAATTTAAATTTTCTTTAATTTTAATAATAACCTCAAGTGAGGTAATATGGTAAATTCAAACTAAATTCCTTATCAATTTTTAGAAGTAAATAATTAAATTGGGACAACCCGAAATAGAAATGTGTACAATAAATATGAGACGGAGAAAGTAATGGTTCTAGCTTTTTACATTGTAATACTCGATATAATGGTTACTAAATGTATCAGCGTCAGCTCAACTTTACATCAGTATTCATTTTCTTTATAAAGTTTATCCTAAATATTTGTAGTGATGATCAACAAATCAAGCAAACTAAATCAACCAAAAAATGAAAACAATCATTACTTTTATATCGTTGCTATTTGTTTGTTTTGAAAGAAGAAGAAAAATGTTAATCATGAAACCGAACTTTGTGCTTCTTTCCCTTCCTATTATCTTGTCCAATAATTATTGCAAACCACTTTAAACTCTTCATTAGTAGCCAAAACATTATTTGTATTTGGCAACATTGAACATTTTATTTTAATTCTCTTTAACAAAATACTACGTTAAAAAAATCCTTGTCGTTGTCCTCATTCATGTTTGCCTCAAAATGTCAACATGCGACCACGAAAACTAACTACAACTAGGTCGTACGTTCGGTTTGAGGCAAAGATTGATAAAGACAAAGCAGAAACGACCATAGTTATTGCCATTTTTCTTCTTCAGAATATCACATAATCTTTATTGTTAGATCAAATATGTAAAATATGTTTATAACTGTGTGTCTTTTTCAATTTTTGTCAACAATGCTTATTATATGTAAGTTGAATCTTGCTCGCAATAGTGCAATACACAAATAACAACTGTTACATGCTTTTATTAATAATATACAACGAGAAAGGCGCCGAAGGGTCGCGTTGCGGCCGGGCATCGTAGTTTTGTTAATATTTTTTATTGTGTATGTACACAAAAATATACCTTTGGAGCTTTCCAAAATTTCCTCCAAAATTTTATCCTCGTCCAAGAGTTTTTTTTTTGCAGCTTACGAATATCTTCCTCAAGTTTGGGGATTAGATCAGTTGACTCTTCAGACTGCCGTGTGATTTCTGTAATCTTTGTTGCATCCTATAGTAGAACATAATAAAAGATTAGTGTGTAGTTTATTGTATGAAGGTAGAGAAAAATATAGTATACCTTTTCAGCTTTCTCTTCCATTTTCTTTATCTTTTGTTTCACGTGTTTTAGATCTTCTCGGTGCTTCACATCCTGCCTTTCAAATTCCTTGAATTCATCCTTGCACCGTTTAAGGGTAGTGTCTAGTTCCTTAAGCAATGCAAACAAAAGTTGAGTATAGCATAGAAGCCAAGCTTTTAGGGGTTGTTTGGAAGCATGTTTTTAGTAATTATAGGGATTTTGAGTTGCAATAATCAGTTTCGAGTGTTCCAAGAAAGCTGATTGTGTTCTGTTCTAATTACTAAGGGTCGGAATAATCATAGTTGACTACCCATAAGAAAACTGGTTATTGAGATTGATGTAAAAATTACATAACTATCCATAGCTCTCAAGCAACTAATGACCTGAATGTCCCATTCATTCAATTTCTTAAGTAGCAATAATCACTTTGTAAACGCACATTCTGAACCCTTCATACAAAAGTGACCAAAAAAGTAGTACTGACTACTGATAATAGCATTAGAAAAATTAAATAACAGACCTCTTGTCTCTTCATATGCTTATTATGCAATGTCTCAAGCTCCTTCAACGCTTTCAAGTTGTCCTGAATCTTCTCCCTAAGAAAAACTTTAAAGTTTTCAATGAATATTTCATATCATAGTGTATATCGTAGAAAACCAAATTCAGATTATACAGTTAAAACTCTTCTTAAAACAACAATCACCTTTCCACTGTTATATTTTCTTGCAGGCGAGACGCGGTTTTTTTAGTTTCCTCCATCTTCACAGCATTATCCTCAGAAGCAAACTTCACAGCTTTTTCTTGCCATTTTAGCAATGACAGCTCTTTAAGCATGTAATCTTCTGCTTCATTTTTTACAGTCTGAAAATGCATAGTGTTAATAATTTCTTAATAACAAAAGTGAGCTCATAAGAGTATAGTCTAATAAGAATGTAATAACCTCTAAGCTTTCTCTTTCTTTATCAGCTAACTTAACCATCTGCACCACCCCAGGCCTCTTCTCATTCAGCGCTTCAAGCCTAATAGATCAAATCACAACAGAATAGATCATCAACATGCATAATTTCATATGTGAGAAGCATATGCCATTAAAGTTGAGCTTTTGACCGGTTGCCCAACCTGCCCGACTAACCCACTACCTCGTGTGAACACCTAAAAACGCCTAATCAGTAAGATACTCAAAAAAAGAGAGCTTACTGCTTGTGAGATTCATCAAGATACATACTGAAACTATATTGCATCAATAACGCATAAGAGTACTTACTTGAGAATGCAAGATCAAATTCAGCTTCATTTTTAGTTTCTACTTTTGTAGTTGCTGTAGTTGCAATCTTCTTTGCAGCAGAGATTATCTCAGTTTTAACATACTTTCTATTCCTGACCTCACCTCATGGTATCTTGCCTTAGAATCCCCAATGACACATACGTATCCGGCGCTCCTATATAAAACATAAAAGAGAAAAAGATTTTAAGGAAACCTACATTGCAAAAGCTTAAAAAAAATCGAAGCACTGAATACATCAAACAGCAAAAGTACCCCTGTTATTTGGCATGGGAGCTGCTGAACGTGGTATCCTTCGTGCTTGTCTTGGCCTCGGTGTGCGACGGCGGCCTGTAACAAAGAAGACCAATGAGACAATGCATCGATAATGCACACCAACCGGTGAATCTGAGGTATAAGCACACATAAACAGAAAACAATGAAAATGCCAAATACATTGAGTAGTTGCTGTGGATGACGATGGCTGCGCAAAGGGCGGTGACCCAACAGTCGATGAAGCAACCGTTTATTGACAACCGATAAGAGCATATAACTTAAGAAGAGACACCTGTTGTAATTTTCTTCAGTTTGTTAGTCAAACTTTAAGCTTATTATGTTTCCAAACAATTCAGTCAGCTCATAAGCCCAGAAAAAAAAAAAAAAGCTTAAACAAACAGCCTCCTAAAAAAATATCAAACTGAACTCATTAAAATGGTGTCAACTGCATTTGTATTTACAAAATAAGCAAATCGAAACGGTATTTCCTAAAGTACTTACTTTCAATGGGCTTACGAAGTTGCGTAAAGTTTGAAAAGTTGATAAGCTCGTATCTACGGTCTTATAAGATTATCAAAACTAACAACAAAAACACCTAACCCACATAAAATTTTGATTTCACACTACTATAGAATTCACATAAAATTTTAACAAAACAATAAAACCACTTTAAGCCATAAGGAAAATCAAAAAAGCCAATAACTCCTAATAACAGGTTAAAACTATTAACTGGAACAAACACCTACCCAACCTAAGATATAGATTTTTTTTTTGCACAATCTTTAACAACAAAATCCTAAAAAATAAAAGAAATATAACCAATAGCATTACTCTTTAACAACAAAATCCTAAACAATAAAACTCGATTCGAATTAAAAAAAAACAAAAAAAAACAAAAACTGAACACTTACGACAAACCAAATTACCAACGTTAGAATACATATAAATATTTAATAACCAAAGAAACCAACAATAAATTTGCATACCATTTTCATTCTTATTCCACCAACGGAGCAACCCGACTTCACCACCAAGATCAGTAGCCTTTACCATTACTGATTCTTCCCTATTAGCTCCTATCACACCGCATCTTTGAATCGAATGTTTACCATGAATCTGATTTTTGATCCGAATGAGAGAGAGAGAGAGAGAGAGAGAGAGAGAGAGAGAGAGAGAGAGACGGTGAAGAGGTGTCTGGTGGATTCTAGAGGCAACGAAGACAACAGAAACCAACGTTTGGATCCGACTAGTTTTTTGGGCCTGGATTAACAGAAAGCGCAGGAAGAGGCCAAAAAAAAGGGGGAGCCCAATGCCAATTAAACGACACCGTATCTGATTCAATTTAATATATATAGTAATTGCTTCTATCAGTTCAAAGGTTTAAACTTGTTTTGACAATAAGCTTCTACAAATATAGATGATGACGCAACGTGATCTTTTTTACTACTAATATTTATTCCATGCTATAATCGAATGCTACCAAACTTGTGTAGAAATAAAAACATGCGTCCTTTTTAACACTTTTTATTTCTTATCATTGAGCATTTCTTGTTTGAACATAATTGGTAACAACTACTGCTTTTATAAGTAGTCTGTTACACCTACCTTCATGGCTTCATAATGCTTGCCTACATTTAGGCTATGTTTGGGGCGGAGTTTTTAGGAGCTTTTTGAGACGATAAGCAGTGAGCAATGAGTTTTTTGATTTTTATTGTTCGTTTAGCAAATGAGCGGTGAGCTTTCTTATTTTTTAGGAATGCTCATTTTTCCTGCTTCCTTAAAAAGTTGTGAGCGTTGAGCTATGAGCTCTGGCTACTGCTCACAGCTCACTGCTACTTTTACCAAACACACCCTTAATCTCATTTGTGTGCTTTTACCCTCATTTCTCGAGATTTTCATAAAAAGAAAAGAAATGATATAAGGAATTGAGAAAAGAAATGATTGAAAATTAAAAAAATAGACATAGAAATTTGTGTACTTTAGATTGAAGTAAGTGCATTCTACACCTCGAGCACGACGATAGCCCTTATCTGCTCGGTAAGGCAAAGGGGACGTACCGGTCGGACATAAGAATACAGCTGGAGCATGCCCCATCTCAGAAGAAATATAACCGGTTGCTGGAGTTTGAAAACAAAACACTCTAGATCCGTGAGCTCCAGCATGAGTGTTTGCGGCTTTTTGAGGGAGTCTTGAAACTCCTCCCTTGGCGAATCACGGAGCTGCATACCTACTCACCTAGTCCATGCAAACAGCTCTCTTCAGGAGGTTGGCCACCTATCCTAGATCTTCCCATTTCAAATAAGATCCCGGGCTCGATCTAGTTTAATATTAAGGTGATTCTTTTTCTGTTCCTATCTATGTGGGTCCGTACAGCATTTCCACGATATCGTTATGATCAATTAATGGGACTTGGCTGGAAAGTGTTCTTGCCTCTATCATTAGCTCGGGTAGTCCCTGTTTTTGGTGTTTTAGTCACCTTTCAATGGTTCCAACTCGAAAAATCGTAAGTAAGAGAAGAAGAAGAATCTGAAGCCCAAAATTCCCATGTGAAGTAAGTAGAAGTAAAGAAAATCATATATATTTTGTGTTCTTTAATTGGAAAGCAAAGAAAGAAAATTAACAAATTTACCTTTATGCTCTTCATTTGAGCAGATTTTATATGTTAGAAATGATATATAAGTCAATATAGATATGATCACTTGGTATTCTTTTAAATTTTTCTAATTCTAAAAGGATGCAAAATTGCCAAAAATCTTGTCATTCATCCTAATATACTTTTTTTTTCATTTATAAAAAATCTAAAAGAACATAAAATATTTTTATACTATGTCATACATTTTGCTTGCCTCATCTAAAAAGCTCGAGAACACAGTGTTAAGTATCATATTCATTTGGACACATAAGTAAACATAACATTATAGAGTAGTACTGGCTTGGGTGACCTGCTGGGAAGTCCTCGTGTTGCACCCCTTTTAATTACGAAGGGTGACCCAGTGGTAAGCATACCAGCCTTCCAATGAGGAGGTCAAGGGTTCGAATCCAACGGGGAGAAAAATCAGGGACAGCCAGAATCAAATATGACCGGGTGCACAAAGAAATTTGAACAGTAATACTAGAAACACATTTCGATGGACCGGGTGTATTTAAGATAACTTTAGGAAAAATCGATGTTTTTTCAAAAATTAACACTATATCGAAAAAATCCATGGGGTGCCCGGGCACCCGCGGGAACCCCCTGGCTCCGTCCCTGAGAAACATAATCCCCTTGTGACCACGAAGGTTCACCTACGCCGACTCTGGGCTGTCCAAAAGGGTAGTCGCCCTGAGATTAGTCGGCTTGGAATGTCGAGTCGGAAACCCATGTAAATAAATAAATAAATAAACAAAATCAAGCATTGTATGTGTTAATCATGGGGCTTGTGGTCTAGTGGTAAAGGCTTAAGTAGTTAAGCGAGCCCAAGTGAGAGTAGTACCGGTTTGGGTGACCGACCGGGAAGTCCTCACTTGGGAACCACAAGCTCTAATGATATCAGGCGAATCGGGAATAAGAGTGGGGTTATCCCCTAAGGAGAGGCTCGCGGTTGGTATTTCTGCCCGAGAATGCGACACTAACTCGAGCAAACAACTAACATCTAACAACTAACCCGCCGTTCAAAAAAAAAAGCATTGTATGTGTTAATTACGTATCATATTCATTTGGACACAGAAGTAAACATAGCATTAAAATCAAGCATGGTATTTGACGATATCAGATTTAACAAATGGATGATTAATTTCATGTGGGTTTTAATGGTTTACGTTTGAAGTGGGAACCACGATTTGCCCCAATGGCCCAATGTGTAATTATAACTTTCAAAGTGTCGTTAAATCATCATCGAATGTCTTACCACATATGCTGCTTTCTAACGTGCTTCCAACGTTTTAATTCCATAACTGACAATTTCCATGCAATTTAATTTTTTTAAATCCCAAACTGAAAAAATACGTATCATAGTCAGATTTTGGTCAAGTATTTTTGTTTGATATAATAAGGGGTTAGGTCGAAGAATAGCGATGTATCGTTTCAAATGTATCGATTTAGTACGTGAACTTTAAAAAAATTGTGTAAATGTAACGAACTTTCATAAGTGTTCCAATTTGGTACGTAATGATGACGGGTCATACCTAAAAATCTGACACGTGGCATCATTTATAACGTGACGAGTCATCATCACGTACCAAATTGGAACACTTATGAAAGTTCGTTACATTTCCACAATTTTTTTAAAGTTTACGTACCTAATCGATACATTTGAAAAAGTATATTGCTATTATGCGACTTAATCTCATATAATAATAGGGTAACACCTATTATTAAGGAAGTCGAAGTTCTAAAAAATAAAGGGATAGATCTTATTGGGTTTTGTAGAAAAAAGGTGGGTAATGGTGAGGATACTTTATTTTGGGAAGAAGTTTGGATGGGTGATTCGTCTTTGAAGTGTCAATTTCCGAGATTATATGCTTTGGAAACGTGTAAGCAGATTTCTATTACGGATAAATTGAGGTACGCTTCTATTAATTCTTCTTTTCGTCATCTGCCAAGGGGAGGGGTCGAGAGTGAGCAGTATCATGAGCTGGGAAGTCGTCTAGCATTATTAGATTTGACCCAAATGCACGATAGGTGGGTTTGGTCTTTATCGGGCACAGGTGATTTCTCCGTTAAGTCGGTTCGTAATCTTTTGGACGATTCTTTGATAAGCTCAGATATGTTACCTACGAGATGGGTGAAGGTGGTTCTAATTAAAATTAACGTTTTTGCTTGGAAAGTGCAAAATGATAAACTGCCTACCAAGTTATATTTATCTCGGTTAGGCATAGATATTCATTCTATTATGTGTCCTATTTGTGAAGAGGAAGTTGAGTCGTTGGCCCACCTTCTGTTTTCGTGTTCCATGGCCCGAGAAGTGTTATCTAAGGTTAGACGATGGTAGGGTATATCCTCTCAAGATTTTCAATCTTATGAAGAGTGGTTTCAATGGTTTTCTGACCTTCGTATGAGTATGAAAGTGAAGAACGTGCTAGAAGGCGTTTTTTTATGTGATGTGGTGGAAGATTTGGAAATTTCGAAACCAATTTATTTTTGGCGCAAGCAATCCTAGAAGGGCGGTGATTTTTGATGATATTGTGTCTCATTCTTATACTTGGATTTCTAATCGATGTAAATTCAAGTTCAACTAGATAACTTGGATGCAAAACCCGCGTCTTGCTATTTTGTAATGTTGTCTCTTCTAGCTCCTTGCTAGTTTTTCTAATAAATTTTGCCGTTAAAAAAATAATAATAATAATAGGGTAACACCTTACGAAATGTAGTTCCATCAAGAAAAACAACCCAACCAGCTTCTTTACCAAGAGCTTTCAAAACCTCATTGTTAGGATATTGTAACAATGTTTTGGATTATGAATTTTGTAGTTGGATGAGAAATTGAAATACCAATTAAATGTTTAGGTATATGTGGCAAAATGCAATAATGCAATCTGATATGACTGGGGAGTAACTAGAAATAGAAAACGTATCAATAGAGATGAAAGGGATTTCTATTTGACTTTGACACAAATATTATTTCTATGTTATAAGAGTGTATCCTCATTTATTAAACATAAAATGACTTAAAATTGAGTAATGATAGTAGATTATCCACAAATATTTAGTCCGTTTTTTTTTTTTAATGTTTTCTTTCGTTTTTATACATTTTCGTCCGTATTTTACGTTTTCGTTTATTTTTTAACGTTTTCCCCCGTTTTTATCGTTTTCCTCTATTTTTTTACATTTTCGTCTGTTTTTTACGTTTTCGTTGCTGTTTTTTTACGTTTTCGTCCGGTTTTTACATTTTTGTCCATTTTTTACGTTTTCGACCATTTTTTTTACGTTGTTCTCTGTTTTTTTACGTTTTCCTCCTTTTTTTACGCTTTCCTCCATTTTTATTCGTTTTCCTCTGTTTTTTTTACGTTTTCCTCTGTTTTAACGGATGAAAACGTAAAAAAACGAACGAAAATGTAAAAAATGGACGAAAACGTAGAAAACGGACGAAAACGTAAAAAAACAGACGAAAACGTAAAAAAATGAGCGAAAACGTAGAAAAACGAAGGAAAACTTTGATTAACGGAGAAAAACGTAAAAAAATAGACAAAAACGTAAAAAAAAAATGGACAAAAATGTAAAAAAAGCAGAGGAAAACGTAAAAAACGGAGGAAAATGTAAAAAGAAATGGAGGAAAACATAAAAAACGGAGGAAGACATATAAAAAAAAAGGAGGAAGACGTAAAAAACGGCGTAAAACGTAAAAAAACGGACGAAAACGTAAAAGGATGACGAAAACGTAACAAAAGGACGAAAACGTATAAAAACAAATAAGTTCGAAAAGAAGGACTAAAAGAATAATATTTAGGTATTATTTCACCACTGGACGCGTAGTCCAGTGGTTGGGCCGCTTTGTTTTGACCTTGCAGACCAAGGTTCCACCCCCGGTATTCCTCTTTTTTAATTTATTTAGAAAAAGGACTAAAAATGCAAATACTGTTAACCTAGAGGACTAAAGGTGTAAATGTTTTTTTATCTCGTTAGGAGATAACGGAAAAGTAATTCGCACCATTAGTCTTTATTTTAACCGAGGGATGTATATTGGTTAACTTTGAGTCTTTGACTAACGAAGGGATATATCTGTTGCAACTTTTACGAAAATGATGTATAATGCGAAATGAGTTAAACCACGTTGCTGAATTTTGAAGTTAGCATAGACAATAGTGAACTTTGTACTGTTGCCGACAGGGACCGTCACATGCCAGCTTTTGGTGGTTTCGATCTTCTATATTTTTTTAACAACCAAACTCCGGGGCCTTTCTATAACTAATCAGTTTTTTGTCCATTTTCTATATTTTATATCAGCCGGGACCATCCTTTAATATTAGGGGACCATTTACTTTTTTTCATCCTATCAAACACGACATATATAGTTAATAAACCCAAAGGTGTATGGATAACTTATTTTTGATATATTTTAGTACTAACGGATATGTTCTCTATATCATGCACTCAATTGGATACGTACTTAAGTTAAAAAAAAAAAAAAAAAAATTGGATACGTACTTGTAAATTTTAAAAATTATTAGACGATTGCGCGCACCGTGATGATGGTTTATGTTAGCTGTCAATTTGCATGTGCAGCTTATTTTATGTGTATATGAGTGTGAAGTAAGTGAGAGTTAAGAAAGTTAGTGGATTAAATTGTAATTAAATATTTAAAAATTTAATAGATGACTTTTATAAATAAGAGTATTTTAGTATAACAACATTACTCATTTTTTATGTTTTTTAGTCTTAATTAAATGTGTTTTCTTTTTTATATGTAATATAAATGCGCTTGTTTCTTGTATCTTTATTTTTATTTGGATGTATTTATGTAGAAACATACATCTTGAGTCTTAAAAAATCATTTTAAAAAGAAGTTATAACAACATGCCTAAAAAACAGACTAAAAGTCATCAAATAATATTTTTATTTATTTTTTATTTATTTTATTATTTTTTTTAACAACAACTAACTATCTTACAATATAGACCAATCTCACATGGATTAAGCAAGACTTGAACCCGCAACAATTTGATTGCTCATACCACAAGGAGTATCATTGGAACACAAACCTTTTGGCAATAACGTAAATTTATAGTCAACTGAGCTGACTCTAAAATTACAGCCAAAGCCAAAGTAGTGGCAAACAAATAATGAGTAACATTTTAAAGGTATTTTGAACCGGATTCTAACACCAATAGCTTTAAGGTATTTTGAACTTTCTATATCTTGTGATAACCATGAGTAACATTTTAAAAGTCTTAGGGGGCGTTTGGTTCACTTTTANATTTATAAAAAGTTTATAAAAAAATTTATAAAAATTTTTATAAAAAAAGTTTATAAAAAAATTATAAAAAAAGTTTATAAAAAAAATTTATAAAAAAAGTTTATAAAAAAATTTATAAAAAAAGTTTATAAAAAAAGTTTATAGAAAAGGATGTAAAAAGTTTATAAAAAAAGATAAAGAAAAGATGTAAAAAGATTATAAAAAAAGTTATAGAAAAGCTGTAAAAAAGTTTATAAAAAAAAGTTTTCAAAAAAAAATTAAAAAAAAAAAAAAAAAAAAAAAAAAAAAAAAAAAAAAAAAAAAAAAAAATCCAAACTATGAAAACCACCAAAAACCACCCCTCCATGAGTGATATCTTATACCCTCATTTTTTTTGTCAACGCATTTAAAACCCGGTTGACCGACCAACCAAACACCGTCTTTATAAACCAACGAAATACAAACTAACGAAAACCACCAAAAAACGGCGAACCAAACGCCACCTTAACAAATTACAATACTTGTAATTATAATGGTGTTAACAAAAAGATATTGCTATCTTGACTTCTGTCTTGGAACATAAAAACTGCCAATAATGCATATTGACTCTTGATTACAAAAACAGAAATAAATCACATCACTTGAATACTATGGTTTTGGTAGTAGGGATGGTTTTAATGTTTCTTAAATGCTTACACGAAAGTTGGCTAGTTTTTTCTTTTGTTACACATGTAAATGATTAAAATGTCTGGACAATGGAAGGCCACCTAAATTAGATTCATGCAACTAAATCGCGACAAAGAGCTTTTACTCTCACGTCCTAAATAAATGTTTATTATGTGGTATCTATACTTGATCAAAATTTTGAGAAGCTTATTTGTATAATCAACGAGGAATCCTTAATTGACTATAGATATTAACCATGATCATGTGTTATTGCATGCATAGAAAGATAACATTCTATAAAGCGAAGGCAATATGCCCTTTGCGTTTCTTGAAATTTGAGGTAAGTTTGATTCTCGTTCCACCAGATTGTGATGATCAATTCTTAGAATATAACACAAGGAATCAGTTTTTATGTCTTTAGTAAATGCTTTAAGCACATTGACTTGTATCTTAGCACATCTTGCTTAAATAGATGCTTGTTTTAGCATTAAATGATCTACCGACCATTTCTATTGTTTATTTCTTCACCTAGTTTATTTTTTATTTATGTGAAACGTTATTAGTATTACCTTATACTACTAAAGCGCTTGATGGCGCAACAATAATAAACAATTGCATGGGCTAACTTTATTTCATTGGGCTTTGTTCTCTTGGCCTGCTTTCTTATACGTTTCGCTGTGGCCATTTACGTTTTAATAAAAAAAGGAACAAGACAAGATAAAAGAATAGAAAAAACAAAAGGATATCACAACAACTTTAGGACCACCTACTTTTTGACCATTTAGAGGATAGATACGACTGTCTTTTTCCGGCAATTCCATTCGCCTCCGACTCAGCTAGCTCGCTCCGATCGTCACCTACAGGTATTTCTTTGTTACTAGGCAACACTTGGATGCTATGTTTTGTGTGCGGTTTCGTTTTTCGTTTAGTCTTTTTTTTTGGGCCTGCATAATCTGACTCCGTTTGTTTGTGCCTGAAAGAAACAATATAAGTTTTGGGTTTTCATTGTGTGGATAAAAGATTAACCTCCGTAAACAGTTAAGTATTGTTTTTGCTGTTTAGTTGGTCGTATAACGATTTGGTCTAACTTAATGTCAAAAAATAAGGATCTAATCATGTGTTTTCAAAGTATCGCCTTTTCCGGGATCTTAGATTTCAGGACGGAAAAGTAGGTATTGCAAAAAAAAAAATGGGTTTTTAATGCTAATTCATTATTCGAATAAAAAGATAAGCAATGAAGATATAGATAAGTATCCAGTTGCGTCTAATAAGGAGCTTAAGTGCATGGTTTGTTTCTAATGTATCTAATAATATATCTAAAATGCACATGTACGCTTTTCTAGGATTTATAATTTGCACATGTTATGTAAAAAGATAGATATTGGCTCAAGTTTGTTAAGTATGGATAATTATGGATTTACAATGGTCAAGATTGAAAGTGTATTTGATCCAACGAATGACATAATCTTGTTCAAAAAATGCTTCGGCGGCAATAGAATAGTAATAAATAAATAAATAAAAAATAATCAAGCATTGTATGTGTTAATTACGTATCATATTCATTTGGACACAGAATAAACATAGCATTAAAATCAAGCATGGTATTTGACGATATGAGTAATGAGATTTAACAAATGGATGATTAATTTCATGTGGGTTTTAAATTTTTAATGGTTTACGTTTGAAGTGGGAACCACGATTTGCCCCAATGGCCCAATGTGTAATTATAACTTTCAAAGTGTCATTAAATCATCATCGAATGTCTTACCACATATGCTGCTTTCTAACGTGCTTCCAACGTTTTAATTCCATAACTGAATTTCCATTCAATTTAATTTTTTTAAATCCCAAACTGAAAAAATACGTATCATAGTCAGATTTTGGTCAAGTATTTTTGTTTGATATAATAAGGGGTTAGGTCGAAGAATAGCGATGTATCGTTTCAAATGTATCGATTTAGGACGCGTCATCATCACGTACCAAGTTGGAACACTTATGAAAGTTCGTCACATTTCCACAACTTTTTTAAAATTTACGTACCAAATTGATACATTTGAAACGATACATCGCTATTTTTTCGACCTAATCCCATATAATAATACGGTAATACCTTACTAAATGTAGTTCCGTCAAGAAGAACAACCCAACCAACTTCTTTACCAAGATCTTTCAAAACCTCATTGTTAGGATATTGTCGCAATGTTTTGGATCATGAATTTTGTAGTTGGATGAGAAATTGAAATACCAATTAAATGTTTAGGTATATGTGGCAAAATGCAATAATGCAATATGATATGACTGGGGAGTAACTAGAAATAGAAAACGTATCAATAGAGCTGAAAGGGATTTCTATTTGACTTTGACACAAATATTATTTCTATGTTATAAGAGTGTATCCTCGTTTATTAAACATAAAATTACTTAAAATTGAGTAATACTAGAGATTAGCCACAAATTGTTTGTCTGTTTTTTTAATTTTTGTCCGTTTTTTTACGTTTTTTACGTTTTCTTCCGTTTTTATACATTTTCGTCCGTTTTTTACGCTTTCATCCATTTTTTTTTATCGTTTTCCATTTTTTTTTTTTTTTTTTAACGTTTTCGCCTGTTTTTTTACGTTTCGTCCGGTTTTTACGTTTTCGTCAATTTGTTACGTTTTTCTACGTTTTTATCTATTTTTTACGTTTTCGTATGTTTTTTTTTTCGTTTTCGTCCGTTTTCTACATTTTCATCCATTTTTTACATTTTCGTCATTTTTAACGTTTTCATCTGTTGAAACAGAGGAAAACGTAACAGAACAAAGGAAAACGAATAAAAATGGAGGAAAGCGTAAAAAAACAGAGAAAAACATAAACAAACAGAGGAAAACGTACAGAGAACAACGTAAAAAAAGTCAAAAACGTAAAAAAAAACGAAGGAAAACGTAAAAAACGAACGAAAACGTAAAAAGATGACGAAAACGTAAAAAATACGAAAACGTATAAAACAAATAAGTTCGAAAAGAAGGGCTAAAAGAATAATAGTTAAGTATTATTTCACCACTGGACGCATAGTCCAGCGGTTGCGCCGCTTTGTTTTGACCTTGCAGACCAGGGTCAATCCTTGCTATTCCCCCTTTTTAATTTATTTATAAAAAGGACTAACGGTGTAAATACCGTTAATCTAGAGCTATTCCCCCTTTTTAATTTATTTATAAAAAGGACTAACGGTGTAAATACCGTTAATCTAGATTCTAGAGGACTAAAGGTGTAAATAATCGCCCTTTTTAATTTATTTAGAAAAAGGATTAACGGTGTAAATACCGTTAATCTAGAGGACTAAAAGTATAAATATTTTCTATCTCGTAAGGAGATAACGGAAAAGTAATTCGCACCATTAGTCATTATTTTAACCAATGAATGTATATTGGTTAACTTTGAGTCTTTGACTAACGAACGGAAACTTTTACGAAAATTATGTATAGTGTGACGAGGTAAACCACATGAATATATCTTGAAGTTTACTCGTATTTAAAAGGAGCATAGACAATAGTGAACTTTGTACTGTTGCCGACAGCGACGGTCACATGCCAGCTTTTGGTGGTTTCGATTTAACAACCAAACTCCGGGGCCTTTCTATAACTAATCAGTTTTTTGTCCATTTTCTATATTTTATATCAACCGGGACCATCCTTTAATATTAGGGGACCATTTTTCTTTTTTTTTTCACCCTATCAAACACGACATAGTTAATAAACACAACGGTGTATGGATAACTTATTTTTGATATATTTTAGTACTAACGGTATGTTCTCTGTATCATGCACTCAATTGGATATGGATTTGTAAAATTTAAAAATTTTTAGACTATTGCGCGCACAGTGATTATGGTTTATGTTAGCGTCAATTTGCATGTGTAGCTTATTTTATGTGTATATGAGTGTGAAGTAAGTGAGAGTTAAGAAAGTTAGTGGATAAAATTGTAATTAAATATTTAAAAATTTAATAGATTGCTGTTTGTGTAAAACCTTGTCACCTTACGAAGTCCCTTGCGAAGTCCTTCGGACGATGGCTGGTCAAGGCTATAACCTGCGATCACAATAAACGCGTTAGCCTCGCCCCGGGTTTTGTTAATATCCAGGGACTAGTTTTGACAATTTGTGAAAGTTGAGGGACTGAAACTGCCAGTTGTGCAAACTTTGTTTGTTTTTCATTTGTTTTCAAACATTTTGCATCTAGAACACATAAAACACACTTTTGGAATATTTTCACAATTTTGATGCATTATTTGGTGTTTTTGGATGTTTTGGCAGTTCAGATGATAGAAAAATGATGAGTATTTACACACTCATCACTTATTGCAGTGTTTACCAGGTTGTCTTACTGTTACCATCAAGCGTGCTAATAATTTAAAGCAAGTCATGGGAGGCACAAATGCTTTCTGCAAACTAAACATAAGCCAGGGTCCTTCCCACCAGACGAAGGTAATAAAAAGAATATATTTTATTTGAATATCTTATTTTTTTAATCTGGTATGAAATTAACAGAACATGTTCAATTTGTTCTTTCTGCATTATACATACTAATTGGCAGTGATGGGATCTACCTCCACTTTTATGTTCTGTTCATAGTATTTCGTATGCAGCCAATTATAGTTAAAAAGATTTTTTTTATAGAAACTAAAGAGGTCTGTATATATATATATATTTTTAGTTTTTCATATGCAGCCTTTTAGTAAAATGCAAGATATATGGCCCACTTTGACAAAAGGCTAACTTTTGGGGATGTTTACAGTTTTTTTGTTGTTGAGTTTTTACACTTTCACCACCTCAGTGGATAGTAGAAAACGACGAAAAACACCCCAAAACGACCTCTGGAAATGCATATAAGAGTAAAGTCATGAGAACAGAAATTTGCTATCACAAAACCAGTTGTTTAAGTTGTACTGAATGTCGTGCACTTACTTCTTGCAAGTGCAAGTATAAAGCAGGCAAGTACACCTACAATGTAGGTTTTAACATTTGGGAGGGAGGGGGGTTGTTTCGGTAAAAAAATAAAAATAAAAAATAAATAAATAAATAAATAAAAAATAAAAAATCTAGTGTACCCAAATCTGCCCATTTTAAGCAACTGGGTAAAATTGCCATATGTGCTTTGTGTACATCAGTCTCTGTTTGTTTTCATTGGGGGCAACCTTTCTCATTGATCATCAGTAACATCTGTATGTGTGTGTCCAGAAATGAACATTGTTGCAACCTTTATTTGTATGCTTGTTACCAGAGGTGCAAGATGTGTATTTCTGTTCCTTTTCGGTGTTTGGGTACTTCTAATTCATCATAATGATATTTGATGTCTAGGTTGTGAGCCGCAACACATCTCCGGAATGGAAAGAAGCATTTACATGGGCTTTTGATGTGCCCCCGAAGGGGCAGAAGTTACATATACAATGCAAAAGCAAGAATACTTTTGGGAAGGTAAATTAACCAACTAGCTTCCTCTCACTTCCCTTGATAGTTAAATTCAATTTGAATCCATTGCCTACCATTAATTAAGAGAAAAGCATAGTGGAATGTTTGCTTTTAAGTAAGTTGTGCTCCAAAGCAACGTAATTGAGGCTTTATATAGAGGTGACAATTTCTACCAAGTTACTTTAAATGGTTCCAATGGGGTTCGATTTCAATTTTTCTTTTATCTGGACAAACAATGCTGGCGGGGCCAACCCTTAAGATCACCCGTTATCCAACCGTCCACCCCACCCTACTTCTTACCCATAACAAGTGACAGTACGATCCTAATTGCGAGCGCTTTCTTACATTAGTCTTTTATTTAATTATTTATGGAAATNTTTTTAGTTTTTCATATGCAGTCTTTTAGTAAAATGCAAGATATATGGCCCACTTTGACAAAAGGCTAACTTTTGGGGATGTTGACAGTTTTTTTGTTGTTGAGTTTTTACACTTTCACCACCTCAGTGGATAGTAGAAAACAACGAAAAACACCCCCAAAACGACCTCTGGAAATGCATATAAGAGTAAAGTCATGAGAACAGAAATTTGCTACCACAAGACCAGTTGTTTAAGTTGTACTGAATGTCGTGCACTTACTTCTTGCAAGTGCAAGTATAAAGCAGGCAAGTACACCTACAATGTAGGTTTTAACATTTGGGAGGGAGGGGGGTTGTTTCAGTAAAATAAATAAATAAATAATAAAAAATAAAAATAAAAAATCTAGTGTTCCCAAATCTGCCCATTTTAAGCAACTGGGTAAAATTGCCATATGTGCTTTGTGTACATCAGTCTCTGTTTGTTTTCATTGGGGGCAGCCTTTCTCATTGATCATCAGTAACATCTGTATGTGTGTGTCCAGAAATGAACATTGTTGCAACCTTTATTTGTATGCTTGTTACCAGAGGTGCAAGATGTGTTTCTGTTCCTTTTTGGTGTTTGGGTACTTCTAATTCATCATAATAATATTTGATGTCTAGGTTGTGAGCCGCAACACATCTCCGGAATGGAAAGAAGCATTTACATGGGCTTTTGATGTGGCCCCGAAGGGGCAGAAGTTACATATACAATGCAAAAGCAAGAATACTTTTGGGAAGGTAAATTAACCAACTAGCTTCCTCTCACTTCCCTTGATAGTTAAATTCAATTTGAATCCATTGCCTACCATTAATTAAGAGAAAAGCATAGTGGAATGTTTGCTTTTAAGTAAGTTGTGCTCCAAAGCAACGTAATTGAGGCTTTATATAGAGGTGACAATTTCTACCAAGTTACTTTAAATGGTTCCAATGGGGTTCGATTTCAATTTTTCTTTTATCTGGACAAACAATGCTGGCGGGGCCAACCCTTAAGATCACCCGTTATCCAACCGTCCACCCCACCCTACTTCTTACCCATAACAAGTGACAGTACGATCCTAATTGCGAGCGCTTTCTTACATTAGTCTTTTATTTAATTATTTATGGAAATCATGCTTTTTTGCAGTCGACACTTGGGGAAGTGATCATCCAGATAGACAAAGTTGTGAGTGACGGAGTATTTAGCGGTGTTTTTAGCCTTAGGAATGGACATGGCACCAAAAAGGAGGGGTCTCTCCAAGAACACTTGAAATAGACATTACATGGTCCAACAAGACATCCGACGCATCACTGATCGTGATTAAATATGATTTACGATTTCACCGTCTGAAGTGGTCCAGTTTAGCAAACGTGCCATTGCCATTGCTGTATAAAATATTGAAGAAGAAATACCGGTAATGTGGAGACCAAGTCTCGGCGGATTCTGCTGTACAGTGTGTAGATGCAAATAGTTTTTTATAAACAAATATGATGCAAAAAAGTTGGCTTTCCAAACTGCAAGTGGCTTCACTTGTTATGTACAAATGGTACATTTTTTTGGCCAGAAAATTTCAATGCAAATTGTTTGTTTTTGTTAACTGTTAAGTTAAAAGATGAATAGTGTCCCAAAAAGAAGTGTATAATTTTTTTTTTGGATTCACGGCATTTTTATAAATATTGTTAGTAATCATTATTTGATATTAGCCGTTTGGTTGTTGTAATGTAATGTAATCTGGCGTAATTGTAATCAGAATTTCATTGTAATTGCGTTTGGTTCACTGAAAGGACTGAATTGTAATTCAGATTACATTACATAGATTGTTTTGTTTGCAACGTAATTGTAATAGAATTCACTCTGGTTACATTATATGAGGTAATTCTTAGACTAGTTTTTATGGTCACTACACCAAACTCACCACCTTTTACCTTTTATAGTCGTCACCTAACCTGTCACGAAACAAAAAATATAAAAAATACCTTATTTTATATATAAACATACCCTACAATATATCAAACACACACTCACAAACAAAATAAATAATAATAAAAACACCCATGGAGGCCCACAATTTCTTGGTTGGATAAAAGTGGTCACCATCGTCATAGAGCGGGGTGAGCCGGAGGTGGAGGTGGTGGTGAGTGCCTTTTACGGTGTTCCATTCGTGAGAGGTGGGATAGAGGTGATCCATCACCTCCCATAATAACTAGCCTTACATTGTTCGTGTTACTCAATTCGCTTTTGTCCCTCTTATGAATGTTGAAGATATTTGATTGTTAAAGTATGCTTCAACTTAATGATGCAAATAGCTAAATATATAGGAGTACCTTTTTTGTTTAGGCATATTTGAATTTTAAATACATGTATATCAAAAACAAAACTAAAATAAATGTTGACAAAAAGGTTGGAAACCACGATTACTCAACAAAAAAATTAAAAAAAAAAATGTTGACAAAAAAATTGGAATTTTGGATTGAAATTAAGTGAACTCATGTTTTTATACATATTTACTTAGAGAGTAAATATTTTACGTAAATTCGAAAATAATAAACAATTCATGATCGGATTGATCCCTCACCTAATTAGACGTTACTCGAATTGATTTTCTCTTTAGCAACCTGTAGTGGCCTATAGATTCTATGTACATTTTCTTAACGATTTCTAATTTGACAAGGAGCTCAGCAAATAAGATCAAACTCGGCTGCATGGATCCAAAGACTTCAATAATAAAAAAAGCAGTTTGGATAAATAAACGTAAACACCCTCAAAACTGCTTATCAAAACATAATAATCATATGAAAGGTTACATACAATTTACCAGGTACACATCATTCATTGAACCTAATCAACAGAAGTAATCATGTCTTTAACCCTGGTAACACAATCATTGCATCAACTCTGTTTTGGTATCATTAAAATAAAAAAAATTTTTCTCAAGCATTTAAACGTCAAAAAAAAAATAAAAAAAAAATTACTACAAATAGTAACAAAACGTGAAGTAGATAAGTAAGAGCGTTAATGAAGCCATGTTATTAACCAAATTCACACGATACTACACGAAGTAAAATAATGGTTCAAACTACTAAAATTAACAAATGTCTATTTCGGCTTCTGCAGAAGCTCGGTGGAGATTCAACAGCTCCCTAGTAAACTCCAACCTCGATGGAAATTGGCTCGTATAATGATGATAATTATAGATACTGTGGAGCTTGATAACTATCTTTTTCAGCAATGGGGAACAAGCAAGTATAAACTTTATCAAACATACTTCATTCTTTAAACCTCTAAAATCAGACAAAATGAGTTCTGAAGCTGCGGCAACCTCGTTGTGTTACATCCCAACGAAAAGAATAAGTAACTGGGCGTATGTGGTTGGTCATCGTCTTCATTAGCCTGCAAGATTATATAGTGATGTCAACAAACTATGAGAAAATATTAGGATATCTTTTTTTTTTTTTTTTTTTTTTTTTTTTTTTTTTTTTTTTAACGAATATGCATTCCACTCACTGTAATCTCAAGAGTCTGCAAATTTGGAGAGCTGCAGATCATATCAAACACACAAGATGTCTGAATATCTCTCAGAAAAAAAACTCTGTATATTTTAAGATTCTTAAGGCAGAGAAAGGTCTTCGGGACCTTTTTTGGGCAAAGTCATCTGCCAACATCTGAAAAAACACTCATTAAATTTAAGATTTCAATAATACTTTGTTTTGTGAATTTCAAAAATCCAACTTAGCACTCACCGTAAACCTATAAAAATCCAAAGTAAGGTCCTGAAGTTTTGGAAGACTCGTAAGGCAAAGGAGGCTAGAACTTGTAATCGAATGCTTAACATAACTATACCATGACAAACGTAACATTCTGAGATTTATAATATCGACGAGGTTCACTTCGCTTGAATCTGGGTAGAGGCTAATTCTTAGAATCTCAAGTAAGGGACACCGAGCAATAAACTCCCCAAATGTATAGCCTTGAAATCTTACATCAGACAATCTTAAAGTCAATAGATTTGGAAAGCCACGAAAGCTAGGCGAATGAAGAAAACAAACATAATAGAGGTTCAAATGTTTCAAATCCATACAAGAGTAAAGATGGGTTGCCAACTCAAGTGGGGCAGGCAACGTATTATTAAGAGTCAGCACTTTAATTCCTTTTCTAGACAAAAGCAGAACGCAATGGTTAACATCCTCAACATCCAATATCTTACGATCTATAAAAAGAGCAAACTTTGTTATGGGTCCTTTAAGATGAAAGAGAAGTTTACTCAATTCCTTCCCATTAAAACTATTTTTTCTAAAAAACTTTTTGTCAAATATGAGTTTGGTGAGCAAAGTCCACTTAAATCTCCAGTTTCGACACCAAAGTATCAGATTTTATTGCATCTTTTACCCGCAAACGACTTAAAATGTTAGTGATCACATCATCAGGCATGCTGCTAATAAAATCTTCTGGTGCACATTGTGATACTTGACGTGTCCCACGAGCCAATTCCATTAATCTAACATAGAAGAGAAAATAAACTGAGTTAAAAACCCCGAGACATGTAAGGTTAAACATTTGTGACAGAAGGTGGATCACGTTTTCATGTGATGAAAACAAATTCTTCATAAAATGTAAAGCATCATCCTTTTTTAGAGCTTAAACTATAAAAAAAAGCTCCAAGTGTTGGAAAGATCGTATCAGAAGGACTATATCATGAGCGTTTTGGAGCAACTAGCAGTGAGCGTTTTGTCAAAATGCTTGTTTGAAAACAAGCAACTAGCATTCCTACTTTTTCTAAACGCTCCAAATCAAAATGCTACTTCTAATAGCATTTACGAGCAACTAGCGTTTCCACTTACTAATTACTATCCAGCTATGTTACCAAACGCTTATCAAAACAGACAGGCTACTGTTACCACTTCTTGCTACCGTTATCTTTGTCAAACATACCCTTAAACCATTTTTTGTAATGTTTAGTTCCACATCTCTATTTTAGAAGTTGTTTCCGCAAAGGCCTCTGTTAGTAATCATCAAGGATTATGCATTAAACGCTTATAGGAGGGAGGGGTTTTGGTGTTGTTGTGCATTCCGGTGTTATGGGAAAAGGTGCTGGCAGCACTTTTCCCCACGGCACCAGCAGTACACTAATAACCTAGGAGGTGTACATTGTCTAATTACAAGTACATATTAGCTTATTTTTTAACTAGCAATTATTAATGAGCAAAACATGTCAAAGGAACGATTATATATATAGATCTTTGGTTAAATACATATATTTTCCACCAATTATATAACTATAAAAACTATACATTACACAATGATAACAAGGGTTTGTAATGTCTAAGCAAAACACATACGAATATTGAGTTCTATGTAAAGGAAAACATAAAAAACAACACTTTTTAACATTACCTTATACTACTAAAGCGCTTGATGGCGCAACAATAATAAACAATTGCATGGGCTAACTTTATTTCATTGGGCTTTGTTCTCTTGGCCTGCTTTCTTATACGTTTCGCTGTGGCCATTTACGTTTTAATAAAAAAAGGAACAGGACAACATAAAAGAATAGAAAAAACAAAAGGATATCACAACAACTTTAGGACCACCTACTTTTTGACCATTTAGAGGATAGATACGACTGTCTTTTTCCGGCAATTCCATTCGCCTCCGACTCAGCTAGCTCGCTCCGATCGTCACCTACAGGTATTTCTTTGTTACTAGGCAACACTTGGATAAAAGAAACAATAAAAGATTAACCTCCGTAAACAGTTAAGTATTGTTTTTGCTGTTTAGTTGGTCGTATAACGATTTGGTCTAACTTAATGTCAAAAAATAAGGATCTAATCATGTGTTTTCAAAGTATCGCCTTTTCCGGGATCTTAGATTTCAGGACGGAAAAGTAGGTATTGCAAAAAAAAATGGGTTTTTAATGCTAATTCATTATTCGAGAATCTCATGTATTTATTTAATATAATGCAAAATTGTTATTGTTTTTGATGTTACAGGTTCGCAGGTGATCTATGGATCGGGTCGACTCCACTGCGAAAAACCTGTTGACAGTTATTCTTAATCTCTAAATTTGGTTTGTATCTATTTTTTTGTTCCATTAATTGTTTCAATTTTAATTTTGCTTTTTTTGCTTTCAATGATTTTGGGTGGCAGGAACCGTTTATGAACAACAAACTTTTTATCAGCAACAAAAGATTATCATCTACGTCCGAGATTAAAGGTATGAGTTATTTTAAATTTCTTTGCAATCATTGTTTTTCGAGTATTAGGTTAGGGTATGGTTGAAGTAGTGATGTATGGTGGTGGTGAGCCGGCGGAGATGGTTGTTGAGCATTGTGGTATCTGAGATGAAGGGGTCGCATCGGAGGGAAGGTTTAACAGATATTAGGGGGGACCAAATCATTTTGTTTCGGTTTTAAATTTTTAGATAGAAATTATACCTTTGTTTTGTTTTTGACAAAATTTTACACAGTTGCTGATTTTAGGTAACAAGGAGGCTAATGTGATCTGATATATGGTTTTGACAAGAAGGATATGGGTGATTTACAAGGAAACCATTCATAGTCTGATTTTGTTGATAAAGTGGATTGTCACAACGGTCGGTGGCATAAAGGTATACCGTTTACTCACAACTCAGGCTTACATGTCGAAGCCACTCATATAATGGGCTTGGCATAATCATATTGGTTGATTACCTGTCTTACGTCAATGATTTGCGGTTATTCAAATGGCCACAGGTGCGACTAATCTTGAGCTTCGACGTCATAGACACTGGTACTTTGCCTATCAAATATCTTATTTCACGGCTAATAATATGCTTCTTATACATTACAGATGGCCGTTCAGCTATTTTCTGTCAACGTGTTGCGTTAGATTATTTATCAGGTTTATGGCCTCTTATTAGTGATAACAAGCTTGGGAAGTTGGACATGTAAAAGACATTCACCTTTTTAATGTTCTCTCTAACCCATTTTAAAAGTTAGTTTTTGTTTTAACACAATTTTAAAAGTTGTTGATTATAACAACTTAAGTTTATCAAACTTTTTCATTAACTTCTTAGGTCTAATCTCGATATTAGAAATGGAAAACTACTGAAGACGATGTAAAAGAGCGGACCCATACATATATATAATTGGATCACCGTCGAGTTATGAAAACTTTATTATAAATTGGTAGGGTGTCGATGATGTCTTATATAGTTATATGTAAGTGTAATTTATCTCTCTTATTTTATTCGTATGCAGATATAGGCCGGTTAAGGAAGAACTTAATTCTTTAGTTTTGCCTGCGATGCAAAAACATCTGAATGACGACAAATACAGGTATTGTTAGTTCTCTGTGTGTGTACACGGTGATGACACCTCCACTATGGAAATATTATCGATAGTTTTTTGTTATTTTTAATGGCCGCGTGGTTTGGGATTCTATATTTCGGTTCAAGCTGTTGACTGATTTGCAGCAAACTACAATACTTTTCTCATGCAGTTGGACAGGTAACGTTTTAATGTCGTCATCAACGGCATAATTATATCCAATATATATTATTTACACAAACCTACTACGTTTTTTTTCAGGTCACAAACAGGTGTTTGTGTTTGCCTACAAATACAATAGAACCTATAGCGATGGATTCAAGAGCTTCGTATGCCCGTTATACTGCTCATACTCTGGATTCCAGGTAGGTAGACTATTACACATTCTATATATACTTGATTTGGCACTGGCATTACAACATAATGTTATGGAATCACTGCATACAAGCTTTCGAACAACGCAGCCATAAATATTTGACTTCGCAAAAGATACAAGCCACGCGGCGAAACATTATACGAAACAATCAACATCATACACCATTTATTGGTAGCTGAAACAATTGCCAACAAAAAATTATAATATGTTGCCAAGAATGTGTTCAGTATTGCGAAAAAATATCACAAAATGTATCCGCCCACCTCTGGTGGATCTTCTGATGTTGCCACTGCATGGTTTAGACAACTTTTTCTTTCTCAGGTAGGTTTAGAGGCCATTTGGAGCTCATAAATATGTAGGTAGCGGTATTTTTTGGTATTAGTAATACAAATTGTCAGTTTTTGCGTTTGTCTATAACTTTATATACGTTTGTTTTTTACAATTTGTTTTGCGTTGTAGCCCGTCGCAACAATCACACGGATACAACTAACGACCATTTGTCTGTATCATCTGTCAATATCAATCAATGTAATCATTGTGTTTCTACAATGGGTCAGTTTAGGGACTGAAATGAGTGTGGAATTGGGGGCTCAGATGGGTGTGTTTCGATCCTGAAGTAGAGGCTAAAATGGGCCACTTTTGGGGTCGAAATAGGTGTGGGATTGGTGGCTCAGATGGATGTGTTACACTGCTAAAAATGAAGGCTGAAGCGAGTGCTAAAGTGGGCGCAAACGAGTGTGTTTTAGTGGGTTGGGTCAATGAAATGGACCTGTTTGATGGGAATGGCTTCGACTTCATGAAAGTTTGACAACAACAGATCCTCTTCCATCTTCAGTCAACTTACAATGGTGAACTCAAGTTCTATCCAAACGCTCCTATTGCCACAGAAAAGTCCCCTACAGTTGTTGCTGTCAATGTAAGATGCCTGGCTGTTTGTTCTCATAGTTGTGCATATGATCAACAGCCTGTCGATTAAGTATGTTAATAAATATTTGGTTTTTATGTCAACAAGAATTTACTCCCTCCGTCCCAAAATAAGTGTCAGGTTTGACTTTTCGGAGTCTTTTTTATTCAGTTTTGACCTTAAATATTTTTATTTGCGATATATAATACTTGATGAAAGTTATACCAATGAAAAATACATTTGAAACACAATCCATTCATATATTTGCATCAAATATTATATAACACAAATAAAAGTATTTACGGTCAAAGTTGAACAATAAAGACTCTAAAAAGTAAAACCTGACATTTATTTTGGGACGGAGGGAGTAGTNTTCAACATTACACCAAACCATACATCCTCAAAACGATACACAATTGGTAAATTACTACGCGCAAAGCTGATAAAAAAAAAGTAGCGGAATTACAAATCGATAACCGATTACAGCTTCAAATAAAAAAAAATAAAAATAAAAATAAAAAAAAATAAAAAAAGAAAAAGAGACTACCAACACAAATACTAAACAGCACAACAACCATCACATAACATTAAACCTAGCAAGAAATTGCAGACGGCTATCAATCTGCGCAGCAGAAGCTTGCAAAAAAAGCTGCATATTCTCCAGCTTTTGCACCTCAAAACTACGAATCATCTTAAAATACATAATAGAATCAGCAAATACCAAAGCATCACCACTTCTTAACTCCACCACTAGGTCAGCCACGGACATATCACGGCTACAAAACTCCAACTCATCAATAATAGCATTTAAATAAGCAACCCGATCAGCAACTTGTACACACCACCCATATAAAAAAGAAAACCAACTCCGTTCTTCTTGAACTTCCCTCTGAAAACCCAAACGCATAGCATCAACCAAATAAAACGAGCGCGCAGAATAAACAAGCTCTAAAGTCTAGTAAAACCATCCATTACATTTACAGCAATGAAGCGAAAGCAAACAAGCAACAAATAAAAAGAATAGCAAGTCCTCTTAAATAACCTCACCCAATACTCACAAAGCAAATAGAAAAAAATTATACTCTTCCCAAAAAAAAGTATGTATACAGACTTAGTTCCCAAATAGCAAACCAGTACTATTTGATAAGACAAATCAACTGCCATGTTTATAAATTACAAATTTCAAAGTTATTAGTAACAAGTCAACCTCGCAATAGTATACATTGTCATGTACAAAGCTTAATAAAAAAAAATCTCACAACAATAATGCAGTAACAAATAACGATATCGGAAAACTTATAATAGCAGCCTAATGAAAAAAAAAAAAAAAAAAAAAAAAAAAAAAAAAAAAAAAAAAAAAAAAAAAAAACAACTTTATAGAAAAGAAAACACGGTAAAAAAAAACAAAAATTCTCGGCCAAAAAAGAACCCCGCCGCAACGCGGCGGGTACACATTTCTTGTTATTACTAAGTGAGCAAAAGATTAAACCTTGAGAACAATTGATATTGTAGCTGTTCTGCTTAAACATGCAAATCCAAGAACCAAGCTTCAAGAAGAAACTTTAAATGCTAAGAACGAAAAATAACCTAATGGTACGAATTTATATTTATATCTATAAGGTACTAGCTTCCAGGCCCGGCCGATGGCCGGATAGTTTTAAGAATTTTTTTTAAAAGAAAATAAAGATAGTACAAATGCTTTTATAATACATTAACAATGTAGATTGCAGCAAACCTTGTGCTTGTATATCATTTAGTACGATGTTAATTGCATATAATATAAAGTTTCGGCGTAATGTTGCATAATTCATAATCAAAATTCATACTTAGAACGTTTATCGTACTATCGGATCCCATTACTTTATAGTAACGTTAAAAACATAACAACCATGACTTGAAAAAATGCAAACAGCCAAATTATTAGAAGACATTTATAATAGACAATACCTAAACGACGAAAGAAAACCAAAGTTTTGATAATAAAAATTAAAACAACATCAAACATAAAGAAACTTATTTCGTAATACAAATTCATTATATGCACAATATTTTGTATAATATTTTGTATTACTTAAAATTGAATTTAAACGTATGGAGTAAAAACGTAATAAAAATTAATTGCGCTGATACAATCACGTTAAAAAAATAAACAAACAATAGACTAATTTTTTTATTAAAAAGCGTAAGATTCCTACATATAATTAATTGCGAAAAAGAGAATAGAAAATAAAAACACACTTATAATCTATGAAGACCTCTTTGTAGACAATGTTGTTTGTGGAATTGTTGTAGTTTTCATCTTTGTCACAACATACAACATAGCACTTTTAGACACTTACTGTTTTTACCCTTGAACAACTATATATAGTTGCCCATGTGAAATATGGTCGTTCCAAATATAGTCCCAACTTTGACAAAGCATCTTCTTATCGGTTAGGCCATTGTATGGGTTGTGTTTGGTCCCGTCGAGCCAAAGTGTCCTCGTAAATAACTACATATGATAAGAAATTAAATTTAAAATCTTATAAAAAGCAAATGCAAATAGAGAGATACTATACATCTTCATTACTTGAACTACAACCACCATCAACAATAACATCATCTTCATAATGAGACTAACTCACTAAGCCATGTATATACTTTATCTTTATTTTAGCTACCAATCATGTAATAGTCTTTAAAATGATAAAGTAATCCAACTTTTGATACAAATCTGTCTCTATTGCAACTTAGGAGGTTGAATGCATTAGATTACAACCCCTAAAGGCCAATCTCACATGTTCCCCTATTAGCCATAAACTTTATGGGATGATAATCGCCACCTATGTCTGATATATGTGCTGCAAAAGTTCGAAACAACAATATAGAATTGTTCATCAAAACTGGCATAACTTTCGCATAACTTTCGCCAACGGTTCATGTTATAGTTCTTTTAAAATATATCATTTTAAGTATATTAAAAAATAATGTACAACCAATAACATGCTTAAAAGGTCAAAATGATTCTTTACTTTAGACTTTTAGTCTATACCTTATCTTTTGTACGCCGCTATGGACATAGTCTGGGTAGAACACTCACCATTGTTTAATATGTATAAATCATCAAAATATTCTTCAACAATAGTGCCAATGGAAAGATCCTCCAAAGATAAAAAGTCTTTTGCCAAAAAGTGCAAGCCTTCTCTTGCTTCAGGGCCATCTAATGGTGCCATCCATGTCTTTGTGGCTGACAATACAAAATCATAACAATCAGATAATACATTTGGGTCATAATATAAGCAATAGTCCAAAAGATATAATGATCGACATTAAATGTGTGCAAAATGCATGAAGGTACAATTCACAGGTGTCCAAAATATGCAAATCCTTCAGAGGAACACTCCCATCAGTACCTCCAAATACAAACAGCTTATCTCCAATTGTAGTGCAGTTGTGGTTGTCTCTGGGCACGGGCAGTGTACCCTGCATATCAGGTGCACTCCAAGTCCTTTCAACTTAAAACAAATAATAAAGGGTAATGAGCAAATTCTAACATGAGCTCTTGAATCAACTCTATAATTAATTTTTAACACATGTGACAGATAAAAAGTTTATGTCATTTGTGTTGTAGTATTTAAACAAACATAAAATACACGGGCCTCAACGACTCATAAAACATTCTCTTTTTTAGTTAAGCTTAGTCATGGATGTGATACTGATTCAAGCCTTTAGCTCCAGGCCAAGATAATTCACAAAAAATATATAATACGGTTTATGTAAGAAAGGAACCACTACTATTTATAAAACTAACGCCTTCTATGAGGGTGTTCAGGACTGCTTAAAATTCTTAACAAACATCTATAAAAAATTAAACTATCACCAACAATCATCATACCCAATAGCATTTGCAAAACTAATGCCTTCTATAAGGGTTTTTTTATTTCTGCTTAAATGCTTACTTCTAAGCATATTGAAGTGCTTATATAATCCAAACTGCTTCTGCTTTTTTTGGGGCAAAATAAGCACATTGAATGAGCAGGTACAACTTGGGACATGCTTAGTCCAAAGTGCTTATTGAAACTAAAATTACTCTTTTACCATCATATATAACCTAAAACCCGTTAATAACATATTAGAATGAAATTTCTATAAGAGATTGGTCTTTTATAACAAAATAAGTAAATACATTATTTCTTAGAGCGCTTATCTAAGCAGCAGCTTAAAAGTACTTACTTAGAACAAATTAATGAAAAAAATTCTATGTAAGTATTATGCATGTATATTTGTTATAAAATCTAGGACTTGAGGTTGTAACACCAATGAATGAAAAAAAAAATGTTGTATTGTATTATATTATATATCTCATTTGTTCATTTGTTACGTTGAAAAAGAAAGTGTATTGTGTCATTCATTAAGGTGCCAATATGTGAATGGCTAAAGTATCTGCCTTCGTTTGCTACATTATGCTCACTTATTTCCTTTGCTTTCAGCAAGCTAACTTTTTATTTTTATCCAACCAAACCTTATTCTTAATAGATAATGACCTGATGTACATTTGCAACCTGTTATAAACACTTTTCATTCATGTTATAACCTGATCCAAACACTACTTAATGTTGAAGTAAGCTAATCCAAATAGACCTTATTGCTGCAGTAGCCTAATCTTACGGGCAATAATTTGTTATTTTTTACAATTCAAGCTTTTCACAATATACAAAATACTATAGAATGAGCTACAAAATGTAACATCATCCATGTGTTGGTATTCAGGTGCTAACATCAGACGCAAATTGGATTAACATACTATAGTATCAAGATAAATTCAAACGAAAGAAAATTGCTCACTTACTGAGATTTTCAAGTAGTAGTAGATTTCAAGTCACAATGTTAATAATCAGTTTTATGATGCATACCCACATACCTGTAAGTGATTTTATATGGAGGACTAATAGAAATCAGTAGAACATTAGGAAAATTATGAGTAACTATGAGTTATAGACCAATAAACCAAAATCATAATCGAAATCATTGGATTCATGTACCATGACGGTTTTTTGTAGAGATTAATGAATAACTTACCATTGAACCATGGGGTAATTTGACATTCCGATGTCATCTTTTATCTGGAGTAGACCAGTATGGCAAACATCGCAACAAATAACGTTCATCAAACACATCCTCGGATCTTGTATTCCTGCAGATTTTCACAACACAAAAGTGAGTAAGCCTCTATATTTTTGAATTACTCATAATGATTTGCCAAATAATTCAGATAATTCATTCAAGTATCAAAACTAATGATAAAGAATCCATACCATTGCAAGGATCATGGAAATAGAGTTTCACTTGTTCAACCTATATTCAAAATCAAAAATTTTACAATAAAAATTACAGACACTAACCTTTACTTTGGTATATGAAACACTTATGGTAAACAACTCATGATGCTTCATCATCCCCACCCTACACACAAGCAAGAACCACAAAATTCCCAAAATCATATTTAAGAGAACGCTTCTAACAAATAGGAATCAAAAATTTGAGATAAGTCTTACCATTTTGAATTGACTTTTTCAAGTTAATATCCAAACTTTTCACACTACAATAATCGTCAAAACAAATAAAATCAATAACCATCTTTATAGGTATATTCCATTTCAAAAAGAAAGGTAAGGATTTGATTTTTAAAACTCAATAAAAATCAAGTATGTATCTTATTTAAAACTCTGCATACAATTGTCTTTTTATAGATCAATGATTAGGTTAAAATGGTTTTCAAAATTTAAAAATTTGTGTGGATAACTAAGGAAACAATGTGAAAACTTAAATTATCCCAAAAATCATGAACGTTTGTTACATTTTATTAATTTAGTGGCGTTTTTTTTGGATTATTTAAAAACTTACCTACATTATCAGTTGATAATAAATATAGTGAAAATTGTAAGTATGTATCCTTACTGTGATCTTGAAGAACCGAGAGACATAAGATTCTCGAAAATGAACTCTGGAGGTTCCTCTATCATGCTCACAACTGCTAATGCAGGATGACTATCCTTCTGTAACAAACACAACATGACTTATCGAGATTAACTTTTAATAACTTATCAAGAATAACTTTTAATAAATAAAATTGAAAATACATTACATTATAAACTTTGAATAACCTGAAATTGAAATCGGTTGGATGTATACTTGAGACATTACATTATTAAACTTTAAAAGAAAAGTACTAACCTTTATTTACTAAGATAGTTGCTCTTCTGGCTTGATTCTTTTGGACAATGTGCATCTGCATAAATCCATCAACCAAAACCTTAATGACATATGAACCTATCTAAAACATTAAGTGAATTCAACAACCTAAACAAAATGCAATTTACAACAAATCCTTCACACACATTTCATCAAACACATGGTGTGCATAAAACACATAATCAGTTCGTAGCAAATAATATAAAGAATTAAGTTACACATCAAACATAAAGAAATTAAATAAAATGGTTAAAAAACATATCTATAAAATGAATCCTTAGAATCGAAAAACTATAAATAACTTATTAGGGTTTATTCACAAAAAAAGAAACTAAGATAGAAAAACTCACAGGTGGAACACGTGATTTCGTTTAAATCCGTTTTTTATCATCAAAACTTTGTTGATTCCTTATTGTTGTGGCGTGTTTTTAGTTTCTTCCCAGATCCGGTTTATTTTCTTGTAGATATGATTTTATTTGAGGATTTTTGTTATTATGGTTTTTGTTTGGATGATCTTTTGAATTGATTTGGGGGAGATGATGGTTTTTGGAAATAGTTATGATCTCTTTCTGGTGATTTAATTTGTTTCGATCTGGATGATGATTGTTCGTGTATTTGATATTCATTTAGGTTAGAAAAGGGGATGAAGAGAGAAACGTGTGTGTGTGTTTTTTAGATGTGTAACAAATGAATTTGATTGATGAATGTCCGCCCAAAATTTTGCTTCGCTGACTTCTTTGGAAGGCAAATGAAGGACAACCGTCAGATAGGGCTAAATGCCACGTGGCGAATTTAGAAGAATTTTGGGTAGGAGATTAGCTTAGAAAACCTTGTTTTATATAGATAGTAGATAAGGTGGTGTTTGATTTTTAAGAGGCTCATAATCTAAATCTGAATCTGAACCGCACATGGTGTAAATGTCTGAATCTGACCGCAACGGAAATTTTTTTTTTATTCAGCGAGAGGCAAAAAGATGCATTCAGACACTCCTCTCAAGTCTAGACCATTAAGATCTTACTGCCTCTGAACGCGTCTGAACCACAAAAAAAAAAAAAAAAAAAAAAAAAAAAAAAAAAAAAAAAAAAAAAAAAAAAAAAAAAAAAAAAAAAAAAAAAAAAAAAAAAAAAACGTCTGAACGACCAAAACGTCTGACCGCTTCTGAACGATTCAGATTAAGAGGCTATTAAGAGCCTCTTTATGAAAAACATACACCAAATATTGTCATTTGTCAAGTTTTATAAGAAAGGAAAAGAAAATGAACTAGTAAGTAAAAAGAAATTGAAAAGTAAAAGAAGTGTTGATATGTAATTAAAGAAAATGGAAATAATAATAAATGAAAGTAATAATAAGTAATGTTTTTAATGTCATAGGAAAAGAAAATAACTTGTTTAAATTGCATATTTTAGTTGTTATCGAAAAACTAATTATTTTTTAAACAAAATATATCAATGTTTTTTTTGTGTTTTTTTTTTTTTTTTTTTTTTTTTTTTTTTTTTTTTTTTTTTTTTTTTTTTTTTTTTTTTTTTTTTTTTTTTTTTTTTTTTTTTTTTTTTTTT